>VZSR01003797.1:693673-884866 GCA_013398615.1 Brachypodius melanocephalos | reverse complement strand
CGGGGATGGATGCTGGGCACGGGGATGGATGCTGGGCACGGGGTGGATGCCGGGCAGGGGCCGTGCGGGCGCTGCTGCAGCGCAGAACGGGGCACCAAGGGTGGGAATGGGGCCGCACGCAGCGTTTCACCCTTCAGGTTACTTCACCCTTCAAGTTTCGCTCCACCCTTGAGGTTACTGCTCCCAAACCCCCAATTTCCCCCGGGCACCGGCGTTTCATTCGCATCTACCTGCAAGGTGCGAGACGAGAGAAACGCTGTAAACATTCCCGGTCACAAACACAGCGAGAGTGAGACAGAGCATGCACGAAAGGAGTGGTGCAATTCCCTGCTTCATGGAGCATTTTATTGTGTTTCCTGATGGTAACAGATTGATGCTGTTGTGCTTGTTAGCATGGTCAGCTTTTAGTATGAGGCCATTAAGGGTTTTATCTTTTGTGGATCTTTGAGATTCTGAGGGAAAGTTTTTCCCTGGATTCGCAACCCACCCTTAGAAGCCAGTACTAATGAAGTGTCTTGTTTCTGCCCCACAGCACACTGAGGGCAGCATTTGAGATGCTCAAGCAACGTAAGTATTTCCCTGCTCCCTTCTGACCTGGGAAACATGGGCACCCAATGTGTTCATCCTGTTCCCCACATCATTCCCAGCTTTTCTTTCACAGCCTGTAGTGTAAAGAGGGGAGAAAAAGGATGCCTACTTAATCTGGTGGCAGAGAAAATGGTTTGTTCTTCAAGTCAATTTTATCTGGGTCAAGTCACAAATATGAACTCCGTTCCCTCTTCTGCAAGCCACTGACACCAAACCAGCATCCTAAAAGTGCTCAAGACTCAATGAAACCCTTTCACACACAAAATGCAGCACCATGAGAGTCAACAGGACACTGCACCTGGTCACTGGCACCTGCTGTTTACACCAAAACTCCCTCTTGAAAAGCAGCTGCTGGACTGAGGTATTTTTAGGGCCTGGGCAGAGGAGTTTCAGCATTTCTGGAAAATGCAAGGTTCCATTTCAGAGGCACTGAAGCTGACAGATGCAGAGCAGTTCTCAGGCATTTCAAACAGCACCAGCCAGGTGCTCTGAAATTCAATCCATCTTGGCTGATCCTTGGGAATTCTCAGTGTGCAAGCTCATCTAATGACTGGTCCCTGCTGGCAGCAGCTCCCGAGGGCAGTGCCAGCCCAGCAGCACAGCCAGGGCAGAGCACACACAGGGATGATGGAGGCTCCTCCCTCCCTCTGCACCACAGTCCTGACCCTCAGTCCCAAAGGAAGGGGGGCAGCTGGGGGAAAAGGGGCTGTGAAAGCAGTCGGTGAAGGCAGAGAGGAGATCTTTGGAGGACAGGGCTGCTCTGGAGACATGTGCTTTATTGCAAGGTGGAAGGAGCCCTGCTCCCAGCTGCCAGTGTCCAGCTGAGAGGGCTGTCAAAGAGAGTGCTTGTCCCCAGAGCGATGTCCCAAGAGGGATATCCCAAGAGGCCAATTTCCTGTTGCTTTACAGTTTTATCTCTTTCTCTGTTGAATATTCTAACTTACAGTAACCAACCGGTACGGGACACAAATCCTACTATATTTGCATACAGCCTGTAGGAACGACCATATTACCATAGGGTGCTACATTCTAAACCTTACAAGATAATCTCTAAGCTACCCTGTTCCTGCAATGTGGGCAGGAGCCCCTTCCCCCTAGATTCTTTGGCATTCCTTTGTTTGCCAGGGTTGTTGCTCAATATCCTGTCTTCTGGGTGGCCTGCTCACATCTCAAAACTCACTACCATCTCTATTTCATTCACAGACTTAATATTTTCAGAATCTCCTGCCAAACAATCATATCTATAAGGTTTCCCTGTCTCACCATCCCCAACAAGGGGCCATGCAGAAACACACTCTGCTCTTGAACCCTCAGCAATGTCAGTGCATGCAGAAACACAAGGGAGACCTTTTTTAAGGCTGCCCTGCTTGTGACAACTCGTAGGGCAGCCACATCACAGAAATATCTCCTCAAAAATGTGACTTTATCTTTAAAGACCTTCCCAGTGACTGAACATGAATTCTGGTTTGCTTTAGAAATTGAAAGTGTTGGAAACTCTCATATCCAGCTGGCAGTAATGCTGAAGGAAGAACTGAAAGGAATAGAGGAGTTCCGAGAAAGGCAGAAGGAGCAGAGAAAAAAGGTGAGAAACTAGAGAAATGTTGAAACAGATTGGGTCAGTGGTTAGTTCTGGTGATCTATCTCTAGCCATAGGCTGGGAGTTCTGCAAAAGATGATAAAGTATTACCAGCATGCCCTGTTCCCTCTATAGATGAGACTGTGGAACAAAAATCTCTTTCTGCTCTCAGCTGGAAATAAGGTAGTGCTCTGAACTCAGGAGCCAGAGGCTTTAGTCCCTTTTACTCTCTCTGGTGTAACTACAGATACTTTTATTATTATTTCTGTAAGAACTTAATCCTTCCTTTTCTCTTTTTTATACCCTTGCTAATGGGTTTCTTTGATATGACCCTGCACAATCTCCAACATACACTAAATAAAGGCATAACACAAACGCTTAAAAACATGAAAGCAAATTAAAGTCATGCTGAATGCAACACCAATACATGCTGAATTCCAAAAAATGGAATAAGTAGCATCTAGTTGATGTTGTATAATAAAAAAACTCAGTATATTTAAGGCCATTTAATCCCCTATGACCTTATCAAGTCCTAAGTCTCTTGGAAAATGGCTCTCAATGGAGACAGCAGTGACCACTCTCACTCCTTCTCTGGGTCCATGGGGTTGAAGACAAAGACAGGACCATCCCTTAACTCTGAGAGCAATGAGGGATGGAGGAGTAAAATAAATATTCCTTTCTTTGCTAATTTTAAACAGCTGAAAAATTCATATAACTAGTATTGGGTGCCACAAAATCTTGTGTCTACAAGCCCCTGACACACAGGAACTTGGGATAGAAAAGAATTCTGAGTATGAAGGTGGATGAAACCAGTGCTGCTACTGAGATTTGAGGTTGGCAGTGCTCTGATGAAGCAGATAGGGCATTAAAAGACAGACAGTTCATCAGTGTTTGTCCTCCATTCCCTTTGGCACCGGGATGTGCAGAGGGGCTCTCCCCTGCTGAGGATTCTAAGCCTGTAACTCGACTGGCAACAGTTAAAGAGGCCGGGGGCAAAAACAAAACAAACAAACAAAAAGAAATAACTGCTGTGGAGTCTTAGATAATCTTTTTTCTCTGTCAAGCATGTGGCTGTGAGGAAGCCAACATCAGACATGCTGGATGGTGCCAGCAGTTTTGGTAACCCCCTCTTGATTTGTGTTGTACGTAGCTGTCTCAGGACTGTGCCCAATGTGAAAAAAGCATCTGGGCAGCCCTGGAGAAAGTTTTGCTTGAGCAGAATGCAAATATTAAAGGACCAAAAGTGCTCCTGAAGAAAGCCAGCCCCTGCCAGTGGGACCATGTCTCATTGTCACATAAAGCTGAGTGTATCACAACTAAAGCCACGACAGAGAATCCAGCACTGTCCCTCCAACACTGCCCAGAGGACCCCAGCATGGAAATCAAATCACACTGAGCGTAAAGTTGCCAGAAGCAGTGGAATATAAAAGACATCGAATTGTTTAGACTGAAAATGGACGACTACCTGTGCTCATGTGGGTCTGGTCTGCAGAGAGGTGGGATCAAGTTCTGGCACCAGCAAAGGAACCCTGCTGGCAGAGCCCACTGTGTCTGAGTGTTGCAGTATTTCATCTCCTTAAGGAAAAAATAAGGGAGGAAGAAAATGAAGATCAATGTCCTCTCTGATATTAATGGAAACCACCAAAGCAGAATTATCTGGGCTTATTTTTCTACCTGGCACTTTGATACTCTCTGTATCACTTAGAAACCTGTCATTTGTAATGGCAGAGTGAAGTGATTTTCCTCACAGGAAGGTGCCTTATAGAGAGGCCCTGACTGTGGTTCTCCTAATTCTGCTGCTGGAAAGGGGACGAAGAAGCCCAAAGGAAGAAATGCTGACCTTTGTGTGTTTCTTACAGTACGAGTCTGCAATGGAGCGGATGCAAAAGACCAAACTGTCCCATTACAAGAAAACAATGGAGGTAAGCAGGGAGGGCTTGGGCAGGTCTCCTGATGCAAACTGGCCCCAGTAAAATCTGCATCACATGCACCTTAAAGAAAGGTCAAAGCTGTGTGAGTGTACAAGGGTGTGTGAGAGAGGGAAGATGTCATTCCTGCTGTGAGGAGGAAGCTGACCTTCCCTGCTCAGCCCACTGAAAAGCCTCCAGAAGGATGAACAGTGCCCCAGGTCAAACAGGATCTCATTCTTTGTAGGAAAGGGCACTCAGAGGAGTAAAGATAATTTTTCAGTGTGTGTAAGTACAATTTTTCTTACTTGTAGGAAACTTGCAGACAGGAGGAATCCTCTGCAGCTGGAAAGCTTGCAGGTACAGTGATGCCTAGAGAGGCTGACCTGGGACAGAGGCTAGACAGAGTTAAAGGAACAAGTAGGTATTTATTAAAAGGCCTTCCAAGGATACATCTTGGGCAGTACAAGAGCCCGGCTGTGGCTCTGCCCAAGATAGACACAAGATGTATGACCAGGCATGAGTTTTCCCACTGTTACAAGTTTTGGTCCATTTACATATTAGAGTTAATTGTTCACCTGCAGCTTCGGGTTATGAAGTCCCATCCTCCTGGTTTGTTCTCTTCAGTTCCCTGTTGTTTATGCTTTTTGGGCCTGAGGCTGTAAGGGCTGTGCTTGGTTCTCAAGCTGGAAAAGGATTGTTTTGTCTCACTGCCCTGTGAAGAGAACTTACTAACACTTAATATGAAGTTCAGAGTTACACATGAAGGCATTACAGAATCTAAAAAATATGAAAGCTAAAACTAAAGGCATCAAAAGAAACCAGAGGAAGCTGGGTTTGGTTTCCAATGGGCAACTGCCTCTAAAGGAAAGTAGTTACAGACCTGTCAGTGCTACAGCTGGAAGTGTACTAACAATTTTTTGTTGAAACGTGGTTGTTCCAAGTGCATCTCTAAGACACAGAGATGTTTTGGTGCAAATAAAGATTTCTCTTGCTTCTGAGAACTACACCAAGCTTGTGGGGTGCTGGCTCTTCCTCCCAGTTTGGAGCAACGGCCAAGGCAACACATGACAACCCATTCCACCCCACGGGCACCCCGGGAACGTGGACTCCCAGTTCCATCTCTCTGTGGTTGCTCGTGCAGGTGTCCGATGGACCAGCGGCGGAAGAGCAGCCTGTGCATTCCTGACCCCTGCAGGGAGCTGCAGTTGTACAAAGCAAACAATTTCAGGGCTGCAGGGAAAGGATACAATTTCTGCTGTCAGCCCCTACTCCAATGTTTCAGTTCTGTTTTTCCACCTCCTCACGGTGTCATTGGGATTTTTTTCTATTGCCCAAAGTGGGTTTGCTCCCCCAAACTGCAAACAAGGAAGTGTCTGGAATATCCCCGTGGGGGGAACCCAGCCTTGTTCCCAGGCAGACCCTCACATTTGGTTTCCTTTCCCCCAGTCCAAGAAGAGCTACGAGCAGAAGTGCCGGGAGGCGGACGAGGCCGAGCAGTCCTTTGAACGCACCAGCGCTTCAGGAAACCCAAAGCAAACAGAAAAGGTACCAGAGGTGACCCTGCTCTTCAGAGGGAACACCGGGGGGTTTCACCTTCTCCAGGTACAAGAGAATACAATTAACCAATCCATTCTACAGGATGCCAGGGGCTGCTTTGTCTTCAGATTAACCCCGAAGAATCCTCCGGGAAGAGACTAAGTGATCTAATTAATTTATCCCAGGCTGCCATCCAATTGCTCTGTGAATCCTGAAATGAAACTGAATGAGATTTTTCTCTGAAATTATTCATTAAGCAAAAGAAACAAGTCAAAAATACATCACGCAGTTAGTTTTGCCTTTTGGTCTCTTACAATTAGTAGGCATAGCATCTTACGTTAAAATGCGTATTTTTCCTCAACATTTTTCTCCTTATGGTGAGTTTAATTTCAACTAAATTTACACGCTCAAAAATAAATTGTTGGAAATTAAGGCACTGCAGTCCTTTAGTGCATCGTCTTGATACTTGTGGCTGACAATTCACTAACTTTTAATGGGAACATCTTACAGTGAAACAGATGGAGAAAACAAAATAAATGAACTCCTTTTGGCTCGATAAAAAGCGGTGCAGTGTAAGCAAAAAGGATCAAAAATCATCTCAAGGAGTGTGGGGGGTGGTGGTGTGGAGACTCTAAAAACAGCATCAGAACTTTACATTTTATTTCCAGCATTCCCTAATCTTTGGTGAGCAAACCCCTGCAGCTTAGCTGCAAAGAGGGGATGGAATCCCAGCCCTGCCAAAATGACACCAGAACATTTCACAGCTTCAATGGCAGCTGAACCTGACCCAGCTCCTTTCATGCAGAAGGATCCCAGGGTGCTCCACTGCCATTTCTTCCCTGCACATGCCAGCACGTTGGGAATGCACAGAGGCAGCTCACAAGCTGTTTCATTCTGCTCAGCATTTGCAAACAGTTTGGGCCAGGAAGCAAATAAGAGTGAAGCTTCTGTTCCCAGCTCACTACACGTTTCCCAGGCAGCTGTGATGAGGAATATGATCATAAGAACCCCTACCTGAGCCTTGTCTTCAAGGGCAGGATGGGAGAATGTATCACACTGATGTCTGGAGCAGTGCATTACTGTGCTGCCATCACCATCTGTGCAGAGAGACCTGCGAGGACAGACCTCTCAGTGATGGCTGTTTTCTCATCTGCTACAAGCTGCAGGTTTTTAAAACAGAGAACTTCTGCTTAGAGTGGATTTCACTTTTAGGCTTCTGAGTTATTATGGGAAATAATCTGGCATTTGCAAAGTATTTTAAAAGCTGTGTGTTTTTCATCTGAGTATTACATGAGGAGCTTGAAAGACGAAGAATTTTAACTGCCATTTATTTTTGCTTATAAATATCTATTAGAAAAGCACATCAAACAATTGAGAAAAAAACCAATTCAGCCAGCAGGCACAGCTTCAGGCTGGATCACGCTGGCTCTGAGCTCCTCTAGCAGGGATGTCTGGATGAAAAGCTTTCCCTTGAAGTCATTGCACCTATGTCTGCACCTGGGAAATCCTGGTCCCTTCTCCATGGTACACATTCACCAGAACCCTGCATAAAGAGGGGACAGCCAGGAACTGCTTGTAAATTGGAGCCTTTCCCTAGAGGGGAAAAGAGAGCAGGCAGCACAAAAATCTGGGCCAGAAGCAAGAATATGTCAGAAATTAATTTGAGGTGTTTCTTTTCCTGTTTCAGAGCCAGAACAAAGCCAAGCAATGCAGAGATGCAGCAAATGAAGCAGGTGATGCTGTTTGCAGCTGAACTATGGTTGTTCTCAGCAAAGATCCACCAGCACAGGATTTTGATAGAACGCATCCAAATCACCCAGGCTGCCAGGGTTCCCAAAGTCACCTACCCAAAAATGAATGAAGAAGCCTCTAAAGAGCAGCAACCTGACAGTCACTGGCACTCACTCCCCTTTGTGGAAATGCCAGTGTCCTGCCTGCATTAAAGAATTTACAGAAGACTTCCTTTAGGGACTTCAGCCAGGGAAGAAAAGCTCTTCTTTAAGCAAGTTTGAAAGCACAGTGGACACTGAAATGGCCCCCAAGCCCAAATCAGATGCCCCATCTCATGTGCCTGAGGACAGCAGTGATCTCCAGCCACAAACGTGTGTATGCCCAGAAGGACAGGCCAGCACACACCTGGGCTGGCTCAGGAGATCAGGCTTGTCCTTCCCTATTCATGGAACAGCTTATCCCAAATCACAGGGCTCACCTGGCTGCCTTGGAATGGAAAGAGCCTAAGGATGCTCAGTGCCCAGGCATGGCCCAGGCTCTTCAGCTCTGAGTTGTGTTGTCCCTACCGTAAAATTTGTAAATGAGCTGCAAACTGTACAGAGAGAATCCTTACTCTACTGCATAGCTACAAAGAAAAAAACCCAATAATTATTGTGCCCCACCAGTTCCGAGCTCACACGTTCTTGTGATTCTCAAGCAAACCACAGGCCTGAAGTGCAGGGATAACAGGAAAGGCCCAACAGGAGGAAAGAGAGAAAGGCTGGATCACTTTTTCCCTGACTGTTGTGTCTCTGTGTCTGTGTTTACAGAGAACGTGTACAAACAGAACATCGAGCAGCTGGATAAGGTCAGGACAGAGTGGGAGCAGGAACATATCAAAACCTGTGAGGTAAACATTGACTTTTATAGAGATGTTTGCACATTCTTTATCTTATCCCATTGGAAGATTTCAGTCTAAGGCCTGAAATATCATCCCAGGGGTTTTGCTGTTTGCTTTATGTGGAGTCTCACAGATGTCTTTGCAAAATTACTGCAAAAACCAGAGCTTATTTAGACATAGCTACTCCTGTCTCACTGACACTCTCCTTGCTTGGTCAGCACAGCTATGTAAAAATAAAGGAGGGGAATAAGTGCAGAGGTGGGAGAGCTGGAGCACTCTATGAACTGGTGCATACCCAAACCACTCATTATGTTTCACAGCACTTTAAATTCACCTGCAAGAATATTTGTTCTCTGCCATGAAATAGTCTTTCTGTTGAAAGGTGGTGGTAGAGAAGTCTCCATCTCCATTTTGCTGAGGATGGACAAGGAGATTTGCACTTGGCTATTAAGTTTTGCACAACAATTTACAGGAGCTGGTTGGCATCCAAGCCAGCCATGTTTGATCAGTAATCCTTCAAGTACATTTGCCCATCTGCTGAAGTCTGATTTTGCTACATTTACTTGTTGCAGGCTTTATTTCCACATAAAATAAATGCCAGGAGGATACCTTTCCAGTTCTCTGCTTCCTCTTAAACATTCCCTGTGTGAGAGGACTGAAAAGCCCCACAACTGGCACAGACATTTCCACAGATATTATGCCAAACCTTAGTCTTCCAAACATGCACATTGTCTCCCTTCTTAAAAAGCTGACAAACCAGTGAAGCATTCCACAACCCCACACTCTGTTTTTGTCCCATATGGCTGAATCCTGACTAGCCCACAGAGCTTGTGACCTGCCCACTGCTTAATCCAAACAGCCATTCAAGGAAGGGCATCTTTAATGCTTTCTTTTAAAAGTGCTTGTAGAGAGAAGAACTGATACTCTTTGGGGTTTTTTTTTAAAACTAGCAATTAGTACAAAAAGCAGCTTAAAACCCTACACTTGTGGCTGCACAGTGGGGAATCTGGAAGTGATGGGGTTGCTTGGATCTCTAATGGACAACCGCAGCCTGAAAGTGTCGGCTGGCGCTGGGGTGGCCTTTGTCACAGGGGCTGTGCCACAATGCCATGGAATGCCCTGGTTCTCCAGCAGCATGAGGGATGGGTCAAACACAACACCCAGCTGTGCTTTTCTGGGTGCTGACAAGGGCTAAAAAGCCCAGCCACTACATTTCCCTCTTGGATTAACTGCATTTCCTGTCAGGACATCATTTACCTGAAAAATTCCCCGCTGGCTCTGGTGCTGTTTCAGCAGCCTTGAGTGCCACAGGCTTTCTGTTCAGAACAAGTATTTAAATGCTCATTCTCCACCTTGCAGGTTCTCCTTAAAAGTGTTTACTCTTAGAAACCAGCCCCCACAGCAGCTTACTCCCCTGACAGATTCCTTTTTCTGGGTTTTTTAGTCAGTAAGTTATTAGATGGCAGGCAGCATACCCAGCTGAGTGTTCTGCTGAATGTTGTATACATTTATGGTGTTCTGGACATAATTACTAGCAAATAGAGATAGAGACAGATGGCTGGAAGCTTGTGAGATTTTCACACCTCATAGACAACCAAAACTTTGTTCTATTTTTTGTTCTAACAGTATAACGTAGAGATCAGGGTGATTTGGTTTTCTAAAGTTTTTAAAGAAAGAGCTTATCTGCCTCTTCCCCCAAACCGGTTCACACTTCTCTCTCTGCCCCCTTCATTCTTCCTAAGCAGGGCAGCAAGATGAGGAAGCCAGACAGATGAAGGAAGGGAGTAACTCTGAAGGCAGAAAAATGCCTTCTCTTTACCACAAAAATAACTCCAGAGAGCCCCAAGTACTTTCAAAAGAGAAAAGTTTAGAAAGACATTTTGGATGGCAGAGGTGGATAGTTTTGGCTCTACCTCTAACATAAATACAACCCCTTCATCCCAGTACTCGACTGATCTGTTAAACATCAAGATTTCAGTGTGATGGGCAGACAGGACCTTGACTCTGAAATCCTCAACAACAGAGGTAGCAGTCAAATGCACATCTGGATTCCTCTCCCCTGCTTTGTTTTTGTCTCTAAAATATAACTTTCGTTTGGTGCAACCAATAAGAACCAATTTTTGGGCACGAACGGTAGATGTAGTTTCTCCACCAACCGAAGAAACATCCTTTACAATGGTGCCCTCAGCATGGGTTTGCATCCCCAGCCCTGTCCCAGCCTGCAAAGCAAATAACTCAATAAATACCACGAGGCCACATCACATTTCCTGTTTGGCTTTAGGTGTTCCAGCTCCAGGAGTGCGACCGCATCACGATCCTGCGGAACTCGCTGTGGGTGCACTGCAATCAGCTGTCCCTGCAGTGTGTGAAGGACGATGAGGTACAGCCTGCCCTGCCTGCTCTGGGGAAGTGTCTCACTGCTGCTCTCTCTAGGTGCAATCCAGATGTGTGTCTGCATGCAGACAATCTGTGTCACGCCTGGTGGCACTCACCTGTGTCCTCCTTGCTTTTCTTCTTGCTACCAAAACACTCAGCTGAGTATATCTGGGCTCTGACACAATTTCAAAAAAACCATCCAGTCATGGCCTCAAAACTGGAAGACGTAAAGAATACACTAGATTTGACTTTGAATGGTTGTTTCCTGCTATTAATTTCTTTATTGCATTGAAAAGTCCTGGACTGCTTTGTCCTGCCCTCTTTAAAGACCGTGCAGAGCACAAATGAAGAGGTGTGTTTACACCTCGTATTGGTGCAGGGGACAGGCTAAAGATCAGCCAGGTCAGACATGTACCAAGTATAAAGTGTTTTTTAAGGAGACAAGAGCATGAAATGTTAAAAGTTAAATTAAACTCTTGGATTCTGTTTTGTAGATGTATGAAGAGGTTCGGGTCAGCCTGGAGAACTGTGTTGTAGAGTCAGACATAGACTACTTCATTAAGACAAAAATGACAGGAACACAACCTCCAGGTAATTATTCCTACTCATCTTGTCGGATGGCTTGTGCAGTACACGTCCTTTGGAGGTGAAACCAGCTGGAGGAGTTTCTGCTCCAGCTTTTCCTTCCCACCTGCCATGCTCACTTCCCCCACACTGTGCTGCTGTCGCTGCCTGTGTGCTGCTCTAAGTGGGATAGCAGAATGATCCAGCTTAAAAATAACCCTCCAAAGAAGAAAAAACTTGTTTTGGCTTTGCAGCCAGGCTCGTTTCACAGTACAGCCGAACTGACACCGCTAAGGAGGTGGCAAATTGCCTTGCAGAAATGGCAGCTTCAGCTTCCTGCAGTGGTGACAAGGCAGAGCCCACCTAGCACGGAACTGCACCCTTGGCAGAGGTGCTGCCTCTTCATCCGCAGCACAGGGAAGACCCAGTTTGCCATTCTGTTCCACATGCCCAATGGGGAATAACAAATTTTCTGCTCTCAGGAAGTTGTTTGCATAAACCAAGGCTTTGGCTGGGGGAAATTCTGAATGAAATTGGCTTTGTCCCAGCACACAGAACTGCTGTCAGGCTCACAGGCTCTGCCCATTCAAGCCAAAGCTGCCTTTTCCTCGACTTCAGTGCTCCAAACCTCTGGGCTGAAATGGAGATCAACCCAGCATGAGGCAAGAGCAGCTGTGAAATGAAAACCTGCTGCTCCAGGGTAAGAGTTCTCAAACACTCCACAGGAAGGAGCTGTCTAATGTGCCACATGGCCAGACACAAACCACTCCTGAGTACTTCAACAGGCAACACAAGACAGTGACATAAACCCCTTCCGTGCTAGGAGGGGTACAGGTACAAAATCAGACTGTGAAGGCCTGATCCCTGGGGTAATTATCTTGTACAAGAACAAGTTCCACACCCCTTTGATTTCACTGCAGAGCTCAAAGCTGGCAGAAATTACACCCCAGGGCCTTCTTCAGCAGAGCTGGGTGCTGCCACTAACTCAGCACTGAGCTACCTGAAACCTGCTTTTCACTCAGCCTTTTTGCCATTACTCTTATGATGGTTAAAAACTGTGATTTGGGGAATTTCAAAAAAACAATATATTGATACTGGTGCACTGGATGCCATTTTGTTGCTATAGATTATTCTTCTTCACATAGGGGATTTAAATTCACTGATACAGGAGGAATTACCCAGGCAAAATTACATTTTCAGTGGCAGAAAGGAGAACTGTGCCTTGCAACAGTGTGAAAAAAATTCTGTATACTAAGAAATGTGTAAGAAATTCTCAGCTAGGTTTTTTTGTTTGTTTCTAGGTTTTTGGGGCTTTTTTTCCAATTTGAGATTTGTCATTCTCCAATCACCTAGGAAATTTCTGCTAAAAGCTCTTGGCTATGTCAGAGTCATTTCTAATGAGAACTAGGTAGAAAAAACCCTTGAGAGCTTTATGAAAGGCAAAGAAAAACCTGACTTGCTTTTTTGTTGTTTTTATTTTTGCCACCTTCTCTAGAAGATGACATGTTCTGGAAGCAATATCCTAATATCTCCACGGCTCTGGCTAATGAGTTTGCACTGTAGCACCTGCTGAGCTGTTGATCTGTGGCTATTATTTGCAAAATGCAGGAGTAAGGCCACGTGTAATTTTGCATTGTGTGGCAGAAGACCTTCATCCTGAGCAAATCTTGATGGTCTTGCTCACTTCCTTTCCTACCCAATCTCACAATGCCCTCTAGACTGGAGACTGCACCGAAGTCACAATGCAGAGGGGCAACAGGAGACCCTTAAATTGGTCAGAAACTCCCTAATTACTGCGAGTCTTATTTGTAGGGATTCTTCACAGTCTCTAGCTCTATGTGCCTGCTCTGCTTATTATCTTGGCTGACACAGTGTGAGAATGTCAACAGAACCTTTAGCTCAAGTCCAATGTCTTTCTTAGGATACTTGCTGGTATCAGGGCTGAGATAAAACGCTCCCACAGGCTTCACTCGTGTTTGTTTGGCTCTCACAGAGCAGGCAGAAAGGGTGTGTGGCTACCAGCTGTAAGGAACTGCACTGGGAACTCTGAGATGACAAATAAATCCATCTGTAACTATTTCATCTGTAAAGTTACACTTGGAAACGATCTCAATTTCACCCTTAATGACACCATAGGGGAGAGCAAAGGAGCTGCAACCTAAATGTGTTTGAGAGAACAAACCCCAAATATCTCTGGGTAAACAGCAAATAAACTCTCAGGAGATGCATGGGGGAGATATGAAAGGTGAGGAAACACACGAGTACACACCAGGAAATTGCTGGTTATTGCTGCAGGCAATAACACTCAGAAATCTCCCCAGATCTGACAAAAATTCCTGGCTGGATACATTGAGGAAAAAAGAGACAAAACGCACTGCAGCAAATTCTATCATGAACACAGTTCAGGGCTCACAATGACCATACTCTGCCCCCTTAAATCCTGAGCTTTGAGGAAGAAATGGAAGCAAGCCATGGAGGAAACTGCCTTCCTCATTAGGGCTCTCACAGGGCTCTTCCTCTCACATTAGGCTCTTCCAGTGGGGCCCTCAGGCTCAGCTCAGGCTGGGGGTGCCTCGCCAGCAGGGCCGTGGCTGTTCACAGCCGCTGCAATGGTTCTGCCAAGCCCCCGGGTGCCCCCGAGCTGCTCCAGGCACATCGCAGAGGACACACAGCTGCTGCCCTGCAGTTTGCTCCAGCAGCCCCAGGTCAGGTTCTGGCAGGGAGAAAACAATGTTTCCTGTTTGAACATCTCCTTTTTGCTGCCCTGTTTGCAGAGGCCATAGGCTACGAGAATTACTACAGCAGAGAGCCCGGCAGGCGCGGCAGCAGCCCCACGCAGTCCTGCGGGATGATGAAGAGGTGAGTGCCAAGGGCCATTCCCAGAACGGGCATTTCTCCACACCAACAGCCAAGCATGACCACAAAACACCACAGGGAAAGTTATCACTGCCTTCACTGTAGCAAGAGGCAACCACCTATCAGTAAATGTGACTTGAGGGAGAAAGGAAAGGTACTAAAATGGAGTCAGAGTCATTTTGCCATGCCCTAGTGGGAAGAGGGACAGGGGATGAGTTCATCACACAATTACTCAGCCAGCAATGGGTAGCAGTCACTCATTTACTCTTCCCTACGGAGTCAGGGCACGTAGCAACAAAACCAGTTTGTTCCAGGGAGGGTGAAGGTGAATCTGGCTGGGAGCAAAGGCTGGGAGAGCTGTCCTTTGGGGCAATTCCTCCATGCTTACAGCACCACTCACCTGAGCAGAACAAAGAGCTGCTCTCTCTAGCTGGATCAAAGGGGAAAAACACAGGGCAGAAAAACTGTGATGATCAGAGAGGCAATTTTTCTTATTCTGATCCATTTCTGCTGGTAAATGTTAGAACATGGATGCAGTTATAGCAGCAGAAGAGCATGGTGGCTCTGCTGGTTTAAATATTTTATACTAAAAGGGCAAATTCACAATGGGGGAATCACAATTAAAGCAGAAGAGATTTATAATTTAACAAGCCCTATGACATGGCAAAGACAGGAAGCAGGCAGCGATATCCCATTTGAAATGTGGTCCAGCCTTGCCTGTGAGCTGGGCAGGGCAAGACACAACCCTTTGTTTTTCAGTTGGAAACCGGATCTCTCTAACAATGAATTCCATGCTGCATCCTGTGCAGTTACATAAGACAATTGTACTGCCATTCAGAACACCACTGTGAGCAGCACGGGCAAGGAGCCTAGAGAGACTCAGCCTGAGTCCTTCAGGAACTCTTGAGATAGGATATCCATTTTCCAGAAAGACTGAATGTTTGCTAGCTGAAAAATCAGACCCATTAAATATGCCTTAAGCATGCAATGCTATTTCTATCTCTGCTTGAGAATCCTAACCCATTTTCTCACTTTACTTAGTCTTCAGTACCCAGCTGTGATACAGGAAATAACTAGGGATAGATTAAAATAAAAATTCACTTAAACTCACAGCTTTTAGAAAGGCTTGTTACACAAGGTCTGTATTTTAAATTGTATCAAGGTTTTCCTTAAGCACAAAGAGATGTTAATCTCTTATAAGCAACTGACAATTTTCATCATTTTAACATTGTGAAATAATTGGGATTTCACACCATGAGCCTTTGGCTCCACAAAAAAAATATTATCCGCTGCATTTCATGCACAATTTAGTGAAGTTAACGGCTCAATAGTCTGCTGCATTTTTAAAAATACATTTTTAAAGGAAGATAAATATATCTACAGCATAAAAGAAAATAGAAGGCCATGGAAAGAGATGACATCTACTCTGTGAAGGCTGAGTCAGAGCTGAGATGAAGGAACGCTCACACCCAGGCCTGTTCACTCATTTTGGTTTTGGCTTCTCTTGATTCTGCAGGTTTTCTGGACTACTCCATGGGAGCAGCAAAAACAACACGGAAACTGCCACTCCTTCAGCCCCTCCTCTGGGTATGCTCTGCAGGAAATCAGTTTACCAGATGTGTTTGTTTTAGATCATGTTGCTAAACCAGCCTTTGACATGGAGCAGAAATGTGGAGCAGATATTCACATGTTGGCAGGCAAGAGCAGTCTGGAAATGAATTTTGCTTGGATGTGTATTAAACAAATTTCCCAGTTTAAAGTGCCAAATAACCCATAGATTCTTCAAAACCTCCATCTAGGCGGGGGGGTTGTACATTCAGAGCAGCAGTTTGACATCAACATGACTTTTCTCCTTGTGCAGCATAACTACCACCAAAAAGCCCCAGAGAATATCTAAAATTTTTAACACATCAGGGACATGGCTTATGAATACAAATATTCATCTCATCTCACACTGTTGTCTTGTAATCCTTATAATGAGGAATTTATCAGATGGTATCTAAAACACAATATTTTGACTATGTGGAAGGTAACATTTATGACATTTTTATTGGTTTGATAGTAAACAAAAGCGTTTTAACTGTAGTTCTCACCGAAAGAAAAGTTGTTTTCAAACAGATTTAAACTCAACTGCCTCTGTCAGACCTGCCTGCTTGAGCACCCAGAAACACAGCCCAGACTCTCTCTTGCTGCATTTGGTGCTCAGCAGGGGAAGCTCCCAGACAGATGCTGGGAAGAAATGAGAAGTTTCCCTAATTACAACAAGCTGTATTAAAACATCTGCAAAAAAAGTTATGTCCATGACAAATAGCTATGTGAGAACTATATAAACCCCTGGGAAATGTCTGCTGACCCACTGGCACAGTGTTTTCCATTTTTCTCAAGGGGAAAAGTCCTATGTGAGCCATGGAACTGCTAGAATTTTATACCCCCAGCAGCAACATTTCTAAACCATTTTAATCAGTGTTTCCTTGGATGACTTGGGTTATCATTTTACCAGGGGAAACTTTTTCCCCAAACTGAGGCTGAAGCTACTTTCTGACCTCCCATGAAGTTCAATGGGTGTATTGTCATCTCTTCAATGGGGGACAGTTTTTGTGCAAGACTTTACCTACAGTTCACAGCAGCTTTTCTATACATGTACATCTCCAGGCAGGGAGAGAACAGAAACCCTTGTATTTGTGAACTGTTGCATATGATCCCATGCATTTATAAGCAACTGAACTCTTTGTTTCTGTGTGGGTATTTCTTCCTCATTTTCCCCCCCTTGCAGAAAGAACAGATGGAGTCTATGCATCCATTATTGTAAATGAAAAAGAGGGGATCACGTCATCACAGGACTACAGAGTACTTTATGACTACACAGCCCAGGTAAGAAAAGGCTTCCAGATAAATACTTCATAGCATCACATTTAAAATAAATGATACTGATTGAAACACCTTGGAAGTATAAATTCTGTGAAGGAGATGTTACCATATTTTACAGCCAGGGACACGATCTGTCCTGCTCCAGTTTAGCAGCTGGTTCTCCATGCTGGACAGGGCAGCATCCCATGAAGGACATTCTTTCCCTGTACTTCCATGTTGCATGCTGCAGAATCACAGTGGAGCTGCTTCATTTGCCAACAACAACTGTTAAAGAGAACAACCTGCATCCTTAGCTGGGATATTGAACTCGCCCTGACTCCAGTCCTAACTAGGCAGAATACCATTAGTAAAGGGTTGTGAATGGACTGGTCATAAATATTTGCTAATTCAGATGGACTCCAGAACCTGGGCTCCAACTCCACTTGCTTTACATGTCAGTTTAAAGGTTCCTTTTATCAGCTTTAGATCAGCAGAAGAAACAGCATCCAGGTCTTATGTCTCAGTGCAGAGCCTCACACCAAGAGACCTGCCACAAACAGCCAACGCTGAAGAAATGTGACAGTGACAAAATAGATAGCCAGATAAATTATGAAAACAGAGAAAAAGCTCAAAAGGAACACTTTCCCTTAGGTACAGCAGAATTCCAACAGCTTTTTTTTTGTGTTGGAGGGTTTCTTTGCTTCATTTTAAACCTTATTATTTACATGAAATATCATGCAAGCACAGCTGAAAGCACCTCAGTATTAATGGCAGTTCCCCTAAGGAGACTACTGGATCACCTTGTTACTCCAGGAGTCCCTTAAAACAATGCCACACAGGGATATTCCCTGCTGAGAAAAGAGCCTGTTACTACCTTTAGTATACTGTACATTGAGGCCACTCATTTTCTGAATCCATTCTTACCTACTCAGGTGCATTAAATTTAGTTTTAGCTGACACCTCAAATATCTCTGGAAGCCTGTTTTCTATTTCATACACCGTGGGCAGCAAAGTGGTTTCCTATGGAAAATAGGACAGCACCACTGAACACTGATGGCTGCCTGGGAGCTCAGTGAGAGCTTATTTGCAACTACTGTATTTGTGTGGGGATGAAAGTCACAGCTGTCCAAGAGTCACTGTCCCCCACTGGTCACTGCTGCTCCCTGCTAAAAGAACTGAGAGACCTATTTCAGGGATGGATTAGCAGAGGCACTGTTATCCCCCTTAGGAATAAAGCTGTGCTCTGTTTTATTTAGCAACACCTTGCAGACTATGCAGGTCATGGTGAGCTGGGTTAGGAGAGTGGTGTTTAACCCTTTCTGGACTTCCCCAGTGATAAAAACATCAGGTTGTGCAGGAGGAGACACCACGGAGGCTGGGGAAATTTGAGGATCTTAAGGAAACAGCCAAAATGCTTAATCCCTCACTGTCTGGTATTTCAAAACCAGAAGGACATTGGCAGACTGTTGTTGAAGAGCAGGATTTAAAAAAACCCCACCAGATACATGCTTGGGCCCTCCTGTGCTCTCAGACTAAACTACATTTCTTTTCCCTGTCTCCTTCCAGAATGCGGATGAACTGGACATCAGTGAAGGAGACATTGTGGTTGTCATTGCAGAAAATGAGGATGGCTGGTGGACAGCAGAAAGGGATGGGCAGCGAGGCTTTGTGCCAGGCTCTTATCTTGAAAAGCTTTGATGAAAAGAAGCCCCAACCCTCAGACTTTACAAGTATTCTATTACTGAAAACAATCAGCACACAAGGTCTGCTTCAGCTGACCAAGGGCACCCCAATAATAATGTTTTCTACAACTACCAGTCAGGAAATAACCAACTGACCATGCTTTTCTCTCCCTTGCTCCTGCCTCATCCCATTATTCCCCTGGCCTACACTATCTGAAAACACCATCTTCACTCCTGAGGGATTAGGACTTGCATGTCCTCCCTCAGCATATTGTGCTGCCAGCAGCGTTTCAAAGCTTGGCGATCCTGGGAGGAAAATCCTGCCCAGATCTCAACTGTGCAAAGGGAAAAGATCACAGAAGCAAGTGCAGTTTCTCCAGGATGGAGGATTGTCCCCAGCCAGCCTGGGAGCCACCCTTATGGTCACAACAGCCACGTTCTCTGCCATGGATCCCTTCCTCTCCATGCACAGGCCATTTTTGACAGAGGATGGTTCATCAGTCAGGGATGAAAATACAAAAAGCAGTGAATGCAGCCAGAGAGGAGCACCTGAAGGACCAGGACACATCCCTAGCAGGAAAACTCGAGACACTCCATCACAACCATCTCCTAACACAATGAAATCCATGCTAGCCATGGCTCTGTTGTGCACTGGATTCTGGGACAGGTGATGGGCCCACATCTTGCTTTTGGCTTGGTTGGAAGGTTTCTCTAATGCCTCTCTGGGATTATGAAGTTTAAAAATCCAACAACACAAAGAGCAGCGAAGCCAAGCCTCCAGCGGTGCTGCACTGCCCTGACTGCTCTCCTCTGGCACGAGAGAATTGCCAACCACCTCCCCCTGCAATGTCAGCAGGGCAGCCTCCCTCCCACCCGCTCAGCCCACAGGCTGCTCTGGCTCCATCTGCTGCCTGCAGCCGCTGCACCTCTGCTGCCACAGGGACACCCTGGGCTCTTTCCAGGCACGTCTGATGTGCTCATTCCTCAACAAAACCTCTTCAGAGATGTTGCACTGTGCAGGTTCGCTGTATTTCACATATTTCAGCTCTATCAGTCTTTCTAGTTTAATATTTAAGAATGTTTCCAACTATTACTGTACTGTACAAGGGACTGATGGGTAGTTTCTGCCATTCTTCCCTTTTCAGTATTTCATGATAGCTTAAAAAAATTAAAACCGGATTAATTTGATTTGAATTTAATTTGAATCAGAGCAAACTATTTCTGGGGGCAGAATGACTGTTTGCCAAGGTTTCAGGTCTAAAAAAACTGAATCAAGACAAAGAAAATGAATCTTATTGCTACCTGAAAGGCATGGAGGAGAGAGGAACTGTTAGCTCAGATACATAAGAAAGACAAGAGAAATTCAGACCAAAAAAAAAAAAAAAAAGCTGCAATGGTCAATGCAATCTTTTCTTAAATGAAACACAGTGAATGTCAGAGGCATTTGCAGTATCCTATTCAAATCTTTCCTTGAAGAATGGAACAGAAGTTGCTGCAGGCTCTTTTCCTTTGGCTGCCTGCAGTCCTTTGCACAGGCCCTTGTCCTCCCCACTCAGCACATCCACATCTGGGCTGGAGGGCTCCCAGCCCCCGGCATCAGCACAGGCTTGGGAGGGGCTGGGATGGCACTGAAGGCAGCAGGGTAAGAACAGCAGTGCTCGCCAGGGAAGGGGGAGTTTCTGTGACCATGCCTGAAGTGACACAAAGAAGCACAATGGCTTCAGCTTGGCCAGGACATACGAGGGGAGGCTGTCCAACAACCACAGCATCCCTCGTTAGCTACAGCAGGAGAGAAAAACCAAAGGCACAAGAGATTTAATGTATTTACTTCTTGAACACTCCATGTTCCACGAAGAAGACTGTAATAAACCAATAAATAAATAAATTTAGGTAGATATTTTGCAGATTATCTTAATTAAACAGAAAAAAACCCCACCCAAACAAAACCAGTGAGATGCACCTTCTCTAATGATGTGGGACACACAGATTTTTGCAGGACTCCTCACTTCTCTGGGGGCCCAACCTCACACAAGGCACTGCAGGGCCAAGTCTTGATTGCTCTATTGCAGATCTTCTTTGCTTTCATGGACCACATGGTCTGCATCAACAGACAGCTGGTGGAATGGTGGCTGCTGTTTCTCTCCCATCAAATCATTCCATATTTTTGCTGTTAAAGTCAGGAAACCAATATCCTTTCTACCAATCTCTTCTTCTGTCAAGTAAACACTGTTGAATGGCAAGAGGCTATAGGTATTTCAAAATATCCCCAGTGTCACAGCACACGGGTCCAACACACTAACTCCAGATTGTTCAGGAAATGAAAAAGCAGCAAGCAATGTTTTCTCATGAATCCTGTGCTTCACATTCTCTAGATATGGCTTGGAACTACTTATCAGCCCAATTCTTCAGTTTGCCCTATCTGTGTGGCAGCACTTGTCACAAATAGAAGAGAGATATCAAGAAATACCCACACCCTCTGAGAACACCCACAGTTTAGGTGTCATCCATCTACCCATCCCCATCAGTAGGAAAAGCAGAAAGGTCAGTTGTAGGTTACTGCCTTAATAACATTGCCCTTATTAACATTTCCTCTCCAGTTTTGTAACATTTGGGCAATAAAACTGACACAATCAAGTTATCATTCAATTTTCAGCTAAGATGGGAAACTGAAATGGGCCCTTTCCAGTGGCATTCAAAACACATGTATTGTTCTCTTTTACCATTTTCTACCAATTCAGGAGAAGAACAGGAAACCTGTATGAAGTAACATTTAACCAATGACAACCACACGGAATTAGGAGATGTTTGCAAGTGTAGGGCAAGGTCCATCTCTGCACAGATCAGATTTTTGCATATTAAGAGGCAACGAGCCAGTAACAACAGCAGAGCCCTAGGACAGCCAACACAGCCAGGCCTCCTGCCAAGCTCAGTGATCTGTAGAGCCAACCAGCTTCCAGCATTTCCAACAACCAGGCAGCTAAAAGGAAGAGATCAACCTCTTCCCAGATGAGCACGTAGCAACAGCAGGAGCTCAGTGACTGTTCAAGGTTTGAAGTGTTTGCAACCTCCCCCAGGACCCCTGGCTTGAACTCTGTAGTATGAACAACCCCACATCATCAGCCAAAGTGGTGACAGATCATGTACATAAAGGGATAAACAGTAGAAACTCCTGCCTTGGCTTCCTTCCTGTCTCAGGAGGTGAACTTGTGGTCTGAGCCTCCTCTCCATTAATTTTCTCCAGTTGCAGCTCATACCTCACTGATTACTGAATACAGTTGAAGTGGAAGCACGTGGATGCCAAGAGGAGATGCTTTACAAGCCAAGTACCAGGTGTGGGTGTCTGACAGGAGCCTGGGTGGGCATTAAGGAACACCTAAGTTCAACACTGGTGGATGACTTTGTGGTACCACAGAACCTCCTGGCAGTACCACTGTGCCATGGTTTAACTGTGCAGGCTTGGAGAGCACAGGGGACTCTACATCAGCTATCCAAAGTATGAAAAGTATGTCCACACAGTATGAAAAGTCACTGTTAACATCCAGTGTGGAGTGGCAACAACTCTGTATGGGACAGGATGACTGTACAAAACTGCACAGCAGCCTAGACTGCTCAACACCATCTCTTTGCTCTGGCTTTCTTGTTCTCAAGCTTGCAGGGCTGAGGCATTGAACACAAGGCCAGTCCCCAGCCACACAAACATCAGCACTTTCCATATCCTTAAACGAGCTACACTCAGAGCTAGTGAGCAAGAAAGGAAAGAAAGTTGTGATGCCTCTTATCTGCCTCCTGGAGAATAAATTGCTGCTAAGCGGCTCCCAGGGCTGATGGGCTGGGTTTTGTAGAGGAAGAATACCCGTGTGGAGAATTAGATCCTGCCAGAGGAATTAATGTCCTGCCTGTGATTACGTTATTAACAAAATGCCAATGCCGCATTCACTTGAGAGGGCAAAGAACTTGTCAAACTGTTAGCCATCATCTATCCTCTGCCAGCAATTACCTCAGTTCAGCAGCCAGCCCACATTTTGCTCAGAGCCACAGTTATCTCCAGATTCGGGCACTCGTGGATCCTGCACATTGCAAATCTGATCTGTTTCTAGAATAGCTGGATAATCTTATTTCCATCAAATTAGCCAGTTACACATGGTGCAGGGCTCAACTTGTCCTTCCACCAGCTGCTAAAGGACGGCTGACACCTGATCTGGCACAAAGCAGGCAGGGCACCATTAAGAGCACATTTACAGTCTATCACTGCTGGGTGCCATGTGGCTGCAGCCGTTCTGTCCCACACACTGGCCCAAAAGGCAGATTTACTGTGTTGTTCTATTCTGACTGAAAGAACAGACTAAATCTTGCTTTTAGATACAAAACTCTAACAAGAAATCACCGTGACCTCCCAACAAAACCGCAGAAATCAGAGTTGACATCCCTGAAATTTCTAAGGGGAAAGATAATATCATCCAAAATCACCAGGCACACAGAACTCGGAGCACAGCTTCGAGTTTATAACCAGGGATTCCACGTATCATCCTGAGGACTGAGGGTGCAAAAACAACTGGGGAGCAGAGCGGAAGTGGGAACAGATGCTCTAAGAAGATGTTTGAAAGCAGGAGGCATTTTATTTACCAGATCTAAAAAAGCCAGTATTAACCAGATTTGGAAACATAAACCAGCACCTGTGTCCCAGCTTTGCTGCCATTACCAGAATTCAACCAAACCACCAAATCAAGGCAGACATAAAGAAAAGTAACCGGCGTGTTAATAGGTGTGATGCTGAATGAATCACAGCTGCCTAAGTAGTGCTTTGACTTGAATTCTCCTTGAGTGAAATTCAGGCATTTGCCGGAGCCTCTGCCTGTGAGTAAACTGACACACAGTACAGCTCAAGACATGCCAGCCTAAACTTGAATGGAATTTCCCGCGTGTTGGATTACACACTTGGATTGTTCAAGCATCCCAGGCTAAACCCTTGATTAAATCAATGGCTTTGTGCAAAGGTATGACTGGAGTAGTCGCACCTCACCCCTCACTTTCCTCCTTCATCCTGGGGAGCTTGTAATCCACTGTGACACCGAGCTGAAAATCCTCCTGGCACACTCAGCATTTTGGTGACTGTTCAATCCCAGACCCAGCCTAAACAAGCCAGGATTGGGTGGTGATCGGATCAATATTGGCAATGGAAAATCTGGTACAAAAGGACAAATGATGTTGTGCACACAGTGCTAGTTTTGTAATAGGAGCGGCTGGCTCTGAGGATGGGGGGTGCAGACATGAGATAACGCTCACACTCAATGCAGGGAGCGTGTGGGGGAGTTCAGTGCATTCCCCTCCACTCTGCAAGGGCACAAATGCTCAACAGCTGCATCTAAAGAAGAATTGTTTGGAATTTTTAAGCCGAAAACAGTCCATGGAGGAACTTCTTGGGAAACTGGTGAACTTTAACCTCCCCAGGATAAGAACGCTAACATAAGTGTGAATGGGAAAGCTTTCAATGCACTGATAGACGTGAGAAGTGCTTTGTCTTTAGAGAGGGGCTGCACAGCCCTTCTTGTGTCTGAGCCCTGGGTGAGGAAGGGAGATTTAAGCGATAGTGACTTTGTTCTGCTAAGTGGCAGCTAAAGGTTTTACTAGGTCACTGCTCAATTCAGCAATCATGGGAGGATTCAAAACCAAAGAGGGAGAGAGGGCATCTGGAGAAATGCATCCTCCCTGCTCTGTAGGGTCCTGTGCCAGCTTTTATAACCACAGCACTTGTTAGCACAAGCTCAGAATTTAACTTATGTTTCCTCAGTGTCTGTAATGTATCCTCAATGCACCATTTTTCAATACTGAAGGTGTTACTGTACAGGGGGAAACAAAGCTGTCAGGATAAATGCTGGATTTAAGCTTTCAAAATGGACATTGCACTCAAAGGGCAAAAACATTGCACAGAGTGCAAGGCTACTAGCACCAAGCATGCTTCCCAAGGATGGGGCATTCTCCAAGTCCTGGAAGTACAAGGAGTGCTTAGCTCTACAACATGTACTGTGAGTTGAGTCTTGCCTGTTGCCTGTGAGGCGCTTGGTAAAGGCTGGCACAGGACCCAATGCCACCTTTGCCACAGGTGATTTATCCCTCTCCTGCTCTCAGCTGAGAATATATAAGCACTACCCCTGCACACACCTCATGTGCTGGCAGACTTGATCAATGCAATTCCATGGCTGACTCATTCACGCAAGAACAGGTGTTGCTGCTTCCTTTGTCTAATTGGGAGAAAAACTTCAGAATTCCATTTCAGAAGTAGTTTTCTAGACCAGGCTGCTTTTGCACGCAAGGCATCCCAGATACTGTCAATCCCCACAGCTGCCAGTGGTTTGTTTAAGTGCTTTATTTGCATGAGGGAAATGCATTCCAGCTCTTCAGTCACAGCCTGACCTAGCAAAGGGGTGACAGGACAGCTATCTTGGAAAATGCTTAAATTATTCTCTAAAATGGGGCAGGAGCTCATTTGGTGAAAAGAGCTGGTACCTGACATCCAAATGAAAGCAAAGCCGTCTATTCTCTGGAGTGCCAACAGGAACAGATCCTCCGTCCCAACACTGCTGTGGCTCATGTTACCCCAAGCAAGCCAAGATTGCAGGCTTCCTTCCCTTTGGCAAAGAAAGAAGTTTCAACTCAAAAGCTCTGACATATCTTTAGCATTTGGGGTCAAGAAGCAGGTGAGAGAAAATGTGTGGTTCAGTGCATATCACTAGAAAGAAGCGCTTCTTTGCTTGCTCCGTAAGGATCACCAAGTCTCAGGTCCCCACACCAGATCTCTGGTAGTCTCCCACTTGTGCTAAGTTCATGTCCATGCTTAATCTACAAACTCAGCCCTGCTTTTAAATGCTGAATAAACTGTACTTTGTGTTCATCTACAGTGTAAACACATCACACAAAACAACTGAACTCCTGTCCAGAGTCCAGACACTGAAGGAAGCAACATCTGTTGGCAGGCACAGATCCAGCAGGGATTACTGCAGTCACAGCAAGGACTAAATCAAAGGCATATGCCTGGACTAAATACGTATTGTGAGCACAAAACCTGTACTGTGGAGGCAACTGCCAGATTGAAGAAACAAAGGAGCAGGTCAACAAGTCTAATATTTACCTCTGCTACCTCAGGCAGCTGCCAGGACATTAAACACGTCCACGGTGCAGCACATGGCCATGGAGCAGCTGTACAGCTGTGCTTCCCCAGCACCTCCTCCTCCACCTAGTAACAAGTGGCCTGCAATTTAACCTTATTTTAAACTAAACCTTGTGTTATGGTACACAGAAAGAAACACGACTTGCTGCCAGGACCACCTCAGTACTATCTTGTAGGTTTTTTGCATATAATCTTTTCATGGGGAGGTAGAAGGGCAAGGCTTACATGTACTGCTGTATAGGTCACAGGCAAACTGTGACTGCCCCATCAAAAGCAGATCATACCCAGATTTCAACAGATTAGCAGCAACATCATTCTGCTGCCAGAGAGTTTGCTCTCTTCTAATCAGTCCCATTACTGAAGAGTAGCCCCAAAACTGAGATGGACAAATAGCAAACCCAGTTATCACCACAGACATGAGAGATCAGTGCTGAAGCAGTTCAGGAACAAGAGACTGATATGCAGGAGAGTGGGAAACAGGCTGAGAGTGCTAGCACTTTCCCCTCCCACAGCCAGGCATGGCCTACAGCAACCAGTGATGTTGTCAGTTTACAGGGCACTGCATCACATCAGTCGTTTGGCAGAGGAAGCTTTGTGCTCACATCAGTTCAGATACAGCACAGATGGAAGTCTGCTCTGTGCCTGTTAGCAATAGCCCAAGCATACATCATGGTTTAAAAGGTGCTGCCTCCAAGAGAGCTTTCCAACTGCTCAATGCAGCTCCAGGGGAAACAGATCGGCTGTGAGAGGCTGCAGAGATCAGCAAGGAAAGATTACCAACATGTGTTTTGAAAAAGGCTGTGGAAGTAAAATTAAGATTATGTGTAGCAAGGCCAGCTGCCTCAGTCAGTAGGAGTGGCACACAAGAACAAAGATTGCAAGAGGCAAGACAGAGGCTCAGGGGGCATTTTCCAAGTACTGCAGTCACCCCAGAGCATGCTGATGCTGCAGGACACAGCACAGGGAACACCAAATATCCACTGCGCTTGCTGACTTCTTGTGAATTCCAGAGAGATTTGTCTCAGGCCCAAAATTAAGTCACAGTTACAAGATCCACTAACTGTACTCTGAAGGCTATCACTGATACTATTATCTCAAGTACTTATCTCAAATCTCATCTGAAACTGTAAGTACTGAAGAATCTCATGAGCTGTCTTCTGGCTATCAAGGCAGAAAATTCTTTTTTCACTCTTAAATTGAGTTTGCTAGACCACTTCTCTGTTTTAATAAGGCAATGTGCCTTACCAGACCACAATCTGAATGAGACTCATGAGAATTGAGGGGCCTCCTATTAGGGTGCTGAAAGGCAGTAAAGCACAGGCAGTGCACTGCAATGTACTTAAGTCACTTTAATAGCAGTGAGAACAACAAAATCTATTAAAAAAACCCTTGAAGGCAATTCTAATTTCCTGTGTTAAACCCCTCTGGATCAGGTAAGGTTTACTGCTGCACAAGCTCCATGCCTGTGTGCTCCATGTAGCACACAGAGATTCACTCAGTCTGGATAATTTCCAGTGCAGTCTGCACTGAGCCCTCAGACTCTTCAGCTACAAGACAGCCAAGAAGAAATTCATACAGGAACTATGTATGACTATGTAAGACTAGACACAGGAATCAAGGCAAAAAAAGCTATAATGAAATTAAACCATCCCTTGTCCTCTAAAATACACTGTCAGATATGAAAGTATTAATTAGGAAGGCCAAACTACAGTCACACCAACACTCCTGTCTAATGTAAGCTAAAGTTTATTAAATTTTTCAGTAAGGGAAGCTAGACCTATACCACTCGTGCCCAGCTTCAGCAAATCACACAAAATGTGGTGCCTTAGACCCTTGCAAGTCTGTGTTTGGTTGGCTTTTTGGGGGTGGGGTGTGTGATTTTGTATTTTAGAAAACCCAAACACCACCATAACTTTACTCACACATCCAATACCTACTACAAATGGTAAAATGCAAGAAGGTCACTGGTTCCTAGAAAAAAACCTAATTCACAGCAGTTAAACGTTCAGTTGGGCTTTGTTCAGATTATAAAAAAGTTGTAAAATACTGAGTAGTTTCCATGTTCCAGCACAAATATTCTGCATTTTAAAGAGGAAACAGAGACTTCCTTCATTTACATGCCAAGTACTGTCAAGTCATCGGTACTTCAAACCCATGTCTTCCAGCAAGACCAACAGGCACTGCTATTCCCCCAAAATATCCTCATTTCAAAGGGCTATGTGCAGGCTCATGGAGTTTCTTTCTCCCTTGTAGCTGCTAAGAGCTGACCACCTTTTTAAGCATCCTTACTTAGCCTTATTTTGTGCAATGTAAATCTGTCTTAAAACCTCTCCACACTGAATTTTACAAGCCAGGGTCATCTCAATCTTATTAGTTCCATATTTACAATATGCAAAACAATATGAAGACAATCAAATTCAGTCAAGCTTGCTGCCACAGTCAGGAGGCCTCTGGGTTGAGCCACATGCTGTACTAAGAATGAAAATGTAACTCCAAGGGAGTATCATTTATGACCCACCTTTAGAAGTTCACAGAATTCCAAAGGTACATTTCTACAGCAGCGTAACAGCACTGAGAAAAATCCCTCAACAAGAGACACTGGCTTCAACAATGTGTACACATTAGAATTTTCTTTTTCTGAGTGATGTTTCTTTAGTAGAGATTATCTTGATGTCAGTTTAACTCAGCATGTCAGCTTTGTGCATAAGCAACTGGTAAAAATTCTGAACATTCCTGGCTTCTGGAAAGGAGGAGGAACCTGAACACACTGAAAGTAGGGCAGTGACTAAGGATCTGAATAATGCAAGACACATTAAAACATAATTAACATACAGCAGTTACAGTAAAGCTATTCATTACTGTTTAGAGGCAACTGATTCTTCCTTAATCATATGCACAAGATGTTAAGTTTCCATCAAGTTCAGCCAAGTTTGTTCTGTGTTTCACTGGTATTGTTTCAAATAGAAAGAACAAATACAATACAATCAGGTTTCCAGCAAACCATAAATACAGATGTATTGAAGTGAAGCCACCCAAAACTGTTGTTTTCACACAGTTTGCCCAGCACACCCAGACTCCACTGGACCAAACACGCTGGAATCTTAAACAGAAAACAAGTCATGTTTATAGGGAGGATATAGAGATTTATTTAATCAGGTTTACTATTTACAGTTGAGATCACTTTCACATACTACTTTGCTACTCTACATGGCTACATTGTTTCCAAACCAATTGAAGGTCTACAGTCTAACAGTTCACTCAACACATAAAATGCTCTTCATAGAAAAATGAAATATTTCATTATAGAACAGTAGTGCATACATTATACTCCTGAAAAGCCAGCTTGTATTTTAAACCACTAATGTTTGAAAGACTGGATCTCTGAAGGTCAGAACTGCAGTCACATAATCCTAAAATTGGTTAGGTTTGTTTTTTTTTTTTCCTTCACAATTTCTTTATATATAAAGTGTACTGGACTTAGGTGGGTTTTTTTTAGCTTTTTAAAAAGTGACACTGGTGAGGGGCAAGATTTAAACATTTTTTCTTCTCAAATTAAATACAGCTGGCTTCCTTTGTACAACTTTGGCCAGAAAAGTTCCATGTAGTGAAGGTTTAAGACATCCTCTCTCTATATGCAAGAATCAGCCAGTTAATGCTTAAAGGTCATCTAACAAAGTAGGCACACATCCTTTGACTTTCATATCAATCAAATTACACTTAACTCGCAAATGGCTCTGAAATTAGAAAGTTTACTAGCATACTAAAACATTTAGATACATGAATAGCTGGCTAAAACAGTGAAAGTCACAGGTAATTATATGGGTTTGTGTAAAGCTGTTGTTTTGCCCATCACCAGTGCACAGTGTGGCTGCCCTCATGTCTGAAAGGTGTGCTTGGGGCAAGAAAGCCATGGAAGTAAACCTGGCCCATTCACCTTCCACAGAAGTGGGGAAGATTGAGCTGCTTGTTGGGATTCTCTTCTAGGCATAGGTTCCACCAGCAATGAGAAGCTCGTAGGCAGGATCTCGACTCCTCCTGCATAGAACTATACAGGCACACAGCATGCCCAGAAGCTATGGAGAGAACACAGAGAATGAGCTTGAGTACAAGGAAGGTACCCCAAGAGACTCAACCCAGCACACACTGTTAGCATGCTTCAAGACTGGAATTAACATAAATGGCAACAAACAACAGCTCCTGAAAGAGCCTTGGTTCCTGCTGCAAACTGCAAGGGCCTTGTTTTCTTTATGATATTATCCTGGACATCTAAAACAAAACTTTTTTTTGGCCAGCCAATTGTATTCTGCCTCAATAATTCAGATTCACATGGAAGAAACTGCTAATGTTTTTTAATGAAAGGTACATATTTTTAGATACTGTATCTGGTATGGAAAATCCAAGTGCAATTCAAATGCATCAGCTTAACTGCTATGATGAGAATGGGCTTTTGAAAGATATCATAAAACTCTTTGTGAACATGTCCCATTAGAAAGCTTAAATCTGAGGCAAATAATCCACTTGTAGACATGTTAAAATTCACAGTACCACATGCTTGCCAAGATTTAGGGTATGATCACCCTGTGTCCATTTACAAGACTTAAACCACATGAATAATCAGGCATACGGGGCATGATATTTTAAAGAAGTTGCATGTTTATTGAAGGTAGAATAAGACTGTACCTACTAAAAAATAGCAGGTATAGTGTTGTGTTCTGTGGTCTACAGTAACTGGTAATAGCTTCTAGTGAAGTATGAGATTGTATTGATTTGGTTGTACACACAGAAGTTTATTCACAGATGCAAATACTTCAGGAGGCTCCTGTCCTATCTCTATAAAGCACCACTCTGAAGGTCACTTGATCTCTTAAAAAAGAACTCACTCCAAAAATACACCACAAAAACCCCCCTCGGACAGAAAGCAAATAAGAATGAAATGAGTGAGCAGACAATCAAGTGTAGATCTTCCTCTCTGACACAGCAAAAGCCCAGTGAAAATAGTACTGGGACAAAAGGAGAGTTGCTGACTTTTTTTTAAATACAGGCTGATACAAACATCAGATGTGTACCATGTTTTAAAACAAAATGATGGTACACACAATACAGTACCCCAGTCTGCTGAAAGATTGGAAACAGAATGTTTAAAAACCCTAAACCTAAATAAGCAGTGATTAAGAAGAGGCATGAGGAAATTCTAATATGAGCTTTTGATTTCCTGGAAAGGAACAAGCTGGAAAGATCAATACTCCATCTGCAGTGCATTATCTGCTTTGGATCTATGGCAGAAACCAGCACAGGTTAAAAAAGCATATGGACAGTTACATAGCAGGGCACTTCAGCTGTCATTACAAACAGCACCCTTCTTCACTCAGATTGGTCCAGCTCACAGACTGACTCCTAAATATGTTATCATAGAACCACAGAATGGTTTGGGTTGGGACAGACCTTTAAAGGCCATCCAGTCAAGCCCTCCTGCAATAAGCAGGGACATCATGGTGCTCAGGTTGATAATTTCATGCCAGAGCAAGAGGAAACAAGTTACATGAGAGAATGACTGGTCATGGACACAGCCCTTCTAAAGTGAGGAGGGAATATGTACAATTAAAGCCACTTCAGTTAGACTTGTAAAATGGAGTTTATGGTAGTTGCCAGTGGCTACAGAACTCTCAAGAAGGCTCACAGCCTTAAAGTACAAAACATTCCCTGCTGTTCAAAACCAGGATAACATGGAAAGTGTGATACACAGCAACACGTCCTTTAGTTTTTCACTAGAATTCACTCTAGCCATGTACATCAAATGAATAAAAGTAGATCATCAAATAACATTTACAGTTATTTGCACAAAGACAACTCTGTTCAATGACTCCCTCGAGACATTTAATTTATACAGAGTTGTGTAAAATCTCAAACATTCAGGTACTATAACAAAATTTCATGCAATTAACTTCTGAGTTACTATTTAAACCATTTTTGTCCTTTAGGAGGTCTCTGAGCATATTCCTAGAATTCACTATAAACACAGAAGTGACTCACATATCTAAATGTTCTCTACAGACATTATTTATTATGTCATTAAAAAGTGCTAGCACTTCTAAACATTTTAAGGCATTTGAGTCTGTTTCTCAAGTTGTTATTTAATATTGTGAACAGCTATTTTAGACACCTGTGTTGAGGCAGGATCCATGCATCCTCCTCCTCTTTAACAGCTTTCAGAAAAATTTAGACATCTCCTACTTTCAGGAGGTTTGCTTAGTTTTTTAATTCATTTTGGTTTTAATTTGCCTGCTAGCAATAACTACATTCAATCTTTCCCCAAATCAAATTTGTACAAAAATTCACTGGCTGTATATACATGTGCCCTTTGTAAATGATCACCAACCACACAAGCTGTGCCTTTGCTCCCTTCAGTTTGCTTCCTGTCTATTAATAGTTCTGTGCTGTCACTGTGGCTGGGACCAGGGAATTATTGCACACTGGAAGATCCCCATGGTAACTGAAGCATGAACATACCAAAAATTACTTCTATACAGAAAAGGCTAAGTTGTTCATAAATTTCAAGCCTTGCAAAAATACTTTTCTCAGTCTTTTAATTTTAAAGCAATTACTGAAGGTTAAATTTGTTGACTTATAGGCTTATTAGAGGTAATGAACTTTGAACAGCCTCATTGCATAATAAAATAATCTGTTCAGAGGGAACCGTGCAGTGAGCATAGGGAAAGTAGCAAAATTCACCAAATGGTGAGAAAAACATAATTATTCCTCTAAGTTTACAGGGTATGACCCAAGTTACAGCCATGTGCTGAAGTTTACATTCTATCTTCCTTTCAGTTAGCCCACAGACCATTCTGCTGAGAACTGGGCCAAGTACATACTTGAATTCTGTATGGCAAAGACAAAGATGTCAGAACTTAAGTCTCAAATTTCAGGAGATAAATAATAGAACAGTTTGAACAGAAGGGTGCAAGCAGACACACTGCCATTGCAAGCATGTGTCAGAAACTCTGGACCAGGGCCAAAAAGGATTATAATTGTGCTGCACCTTGGGGCAGACCTGTTCATCAACCTGCAAACTCCAAAACTAAGAATAATGCCTCCTCTTGGGATTGACCTCAGTCAGTTTCATAAGGTACACTTTTTTTCTGACATAAAAAAAAAATTGCCACAGTAACGATGATTGTGATAAAGACATTAATTTTCAGTACACAAATACATTTCATTGTTCAAACAGATCAAGTACTGCTTCAGCAACTGAAGTTTTAAGAAAGACAATTAAAACTATACCTTCCCTTCAGCAGACTGAACACAGATCTCACCAGATCTGAGGTTCCATAGCTAAGGTAGTCTGGGTCTGAACAGTTCAACATGACTGTATATAGTACTGTGAGTACAGCCTTGTAGCATTGAAAAATGAAGGGAACCCTATTTTCACAAGACTTTGCAAAAGATTATTTATCTTCAAACTTAAAAAGCTGCTTTTGAACACAAAAGTGCTTAAATTGTTGGATTTGACAGGTATGTTTTTTGAATTCAAATGCTATGGAACATTAAAGTAACTTTGAAATTAGTTTTCAAGTTTCCTGGGATTCAGGATATGTACTACATTACTCAGAGATGATAGTACAGGCACAGTCTGAAAATAATGTCATTAATGTACTAAATCTGTCAGTTGATGAGCACTCAAAATGTCAATTTTGCAAATATGTTTGGGAGACAGTGCTAGTCTTTTATTTCTTCCCTAAAATTTAATAAATACTAATATACACATTAGTTTATCTCCTCAGTTACCTTTTATGACCAGGGTAACTCAGTTGTATATCAACAGGGCACATTATCAAAAACTTTGGTGTATCTCCTGGGTGGTCCTGACATTTGTACATTGGGAAGCATAGTTAAGCTGCTGTACTTCTAAAACAGCATGAAGAATGAGCTGTTTAGAAGTTGGAAATTAAACACTGCAAACTCTTCAAGTGTTAAATGCCATCACAGGACATTTATGATACTTAATACCTAGATAATTAAATTTTCACAAAATAATTTACAATTTACATCAGAATGGAGTATTGCATGTAACACAGACTGTTCAGCTCTAACAGAATATACATCCACATAGCAGTGGGAAGTTCTGTGTTGAAGTGTAATATCTATATGTCCATACCTGGAATTACCTGTACTGCAGTTTAGATCTAATTTGAAAGAAGGTAAGAAATACGGAACATTCTCTTACCTGAATAGCAGCAAATGCTAGTGCTGCCCAGATGACATACATCATGATCTCCTGAAGCTTCTTTACAACCAGAGCCTCACACCCCTGAAACAATAGGCTTCTCATGTATTAATCTGGCAACCATATTTAGACATCCCAAAAAAATCACATTGGGCAGAAAGAGAATGCTAATACTAAAGCAAAGTAATTAGATGAAAATTACTCACAGATCAAAAGAGGAAAGAGAGGATTCCCCCCACTGCAAGAAACCACATCTACTTTCTGTTAAAGTAAATACACCCAAGATTTGCTTGAAAGAAAATGAATTGCCAGCAAGAGCATGTGGCTGTGCCAGTTCGTGGCTGCCTTACCTCCGAGTAAAGGTCCATGGGGTGGGTCAAACTGCCAGTGCAATTGCTGAGGGCTGCTTTGCAACAGCTGAGGGGCACACTGTTGTTTTTAGTTTGTTTGAACCAGACAGTATTCTCCCAGTCTGAATAGTTATGGATCCCACAGCAGCGCAGCTGGAAAATCAGACAGGTAAAGGAGTCAGTTCTAACTGCAATACCAAGAAGACAAGTACATTATGTTCCACTGCAAAAAAATACTTAAGTACTACATATTTGAATACAAGCACAGATTGATAGATAGTTAATTATATAAAAATATATCTCCCCATCAGCAATATCATAGTATTAATTTTAACCAAGTTAAGCTATTCATTCATCAATTTTCTAGATAGAATGGAGGAAGGCCATCTACACAAGCAGCAGAGCAATGGCATCTGTGTTTTAAGGACAGAAGGGAGTGGAAAATTAGCCCATTTTGCCATCTCACCTGCCTCTGTACGTAGTCAATAGCACGACTGGCTGCATCGGGATTTGTCCCATTGTATCTGTTGTACACTTTCCGAATGCTGTGATCAACTTCATCCTCCACCTAGGAAGGGGCAGGAAAGCATCTGCATTAGCTCACCAGCAGAAGTAGCACAGGTTAGGTACTAGCAGTTTGCCTCCAGCTACAGCATTTCAGGAAACCAAGGTAACTCCCCATCATCTGAAATCACACAATTCAGTGGCACAGCTTCTTAGAGTTCGAACCTGACTTTTGCAAAGACGTTGCCAGCTTGCAGCTAAGGGAGAAGGAAAATTCAGGCAGCTACCTTCCATATTTTAGGCAAAGTAGCTTTGCACTGTCTCTCAGAAAAGGAACGTGCTTTCCCTGTGACACTGTGGCAGACATTTCATGAAGTTAAGGACTCTCAAAAAGAGCATGCACTCACCTTCCTATGTCAAGGTTCCAAACCAAAACCATGATAACCATCTGGGCTAACTCATTCCCCCCAGGACTACGAGGGTATTGGGATCAGAAGGTACCAAGTCATACATACCACCTACTCTTAAATTCTAAAAGATGCCTTTTGGCTGACCCTACAGTGACCAAGCTCTGTTCAGCCCCCGTTTCCCAGGCCATCCTGAGGAACACCGAGGGCAGTACACTGTGTATAGCAACATTTACTGCAATGGGTCTTAGAACTACTGCAAATCAGTCAAGATGCTGTCAAGCACATGTGTTAGAAATGGATGCCACTCAAGAACCATCTCTTGTCCCCTCAAAAATCTTCTATGATGCATAGTTTGGAGGAAATCTTACTAGAACCTTTAAAGTACTACATTTTACTGTAAAGTATTACTTAAATAATACAGTTTAGTGTAGATAAACATGTCTGCAATTTTAAGATTAGCTCTGATTTTTTTTCTGTCACATTCAACAGGAATTATGTGCAAGGAATGTAATTTTAGGACTGAGCACTAAGCATGCATATTCTTCAGATTTGCAAGCTACAGTAGGAAGGTGTTGTCAACTCTTCATTCCTTTAAATACTTTAATGGAAGAATTTTCTCAGCAGTAGCACAAGCTGAATTCCACCACCACCCCCTCCTCAAGAATGCTGCCTGCTTCCAGACAGGTATGCATAAAAGTCAATTTAGCCTGCACAGGCAACTTGTTTCAGACCAGTTAAATCATCAAACAATTGATTTTAAACTAATTTGATTTACAACTCCAACTCATAACAAAACAACTATTCAATTTGTCATATACATTTTAAAATAATTTATTTCAGTGCTTGTTTGTGCATCATTTGGCTTGTGGTTCAATCAGGGCAGCATTATGCCTGAAAACCATGCAAATTCCATAAGATCCAAAGAGAAATCACTAGTTCTAGTTAACTGGCAGGTTTAATGAAAACTAAAGAGAGTGAACCCCTCTACCCAGAGGAAAAAAAGATACCAGGTCCTCAACCAACCAAGCCTGTTTAATCCATACTGGCACTTCCAAAAAGCCTGACTTTTACTGCTAAGGACCAATGCTGGAAGGTTCTGGAGCACCTCAGTCCATCTCAATATGGCCTGGGCATGTTCTACATGACTCTGGAACAGTCCTAACTGGATCAACACACAGGTTTACAGAGGCATGCTGGAAAACTAAAGTGATTCTAAGATCAGGAAAGGTATCTTAAGAGAGCACGGTGCCGCTTTCTTGAGGCATTATGCTCAATGTTACTTGGTACCAACAACTGCTATGACTTCAATCTTTCCTTCTGTTTAGAAGTTTATATGGTGAACACAAAGTACTTCTAACATGATTTAAGTGCCTTTAAAAAAACCAAAACAAGGCTCCCACAGATGTATACACACCATGTCAGAAACAACAGACCAAAATTAACAAAGCACAAAGCCTGCTTATTTATCCTGGCAAAAATAATCAGAAGGCTAAGCAGACTTCCCCTCTCAGCTCACTGGCAGTAAATTTATTTCTGTTGCACTTGGAACAATAGTTTAAGATGCTAGATACTGCAGGGTACTAGAAAATCGCCATTTTTACTAACAAAACCTATCTGTCCTTTCCAAAGATTTAAGGTTCAGTTTTCAGATACTGACTTCCACAAACAGCTTAACATAAGCTCATGCTGCCACCAAAACTAGACTACCTTCCTTCTTCTCCCAAGCTCTGGCCCTGAATTACCTACTGCAGTGAAAACTGTATGGCAGCAAATCAAAAACAGAGAGGGAACAGGAACACACAGCTGGGCAAGGAAGATCCATGCATCTGTTTGTATCTGCTGCGAATATTGCTCACTGAAAAAGAGCAAATCCCTTCAAGACGGGAACATGGAAGACAGTAAGATGACCACTGTTTAGTCCAGATCAGAAATTCCTGCACGTATTAAAGTATACCTCTGCAAGAACTCAAACAGAAGGAAACCATTCAAATCAACACTTAAGAACCCACTTCCTGCTCCCTGGGAATTGCAGTGCTTTCCTCAGTGGCTTCTAAGCTGTACATCTACTACAAACTTCAGAATCCTCAATGACCATCTCGGTTCACTGCCAAGATACCAGAAATGAAATGCAAAGCATGAGGAAAACATTCTGAGTCCAAGCATGGCCAGCAGAGCACTTCTGTTGATGCAGCTAAGTGTTATGCATCAGGTCTGTAACACAAACGCTTCAAGGTCGTGTGTTGTCAGCTGTTTACTCAAAGCAGCTTTCCCTGGGACCCAAGCAAAACCATCACTTTTACTTCCATGCTTCCGAGCTGTCTCCCTATTTGTTCCAAGATAGCAGGAGAAAGCAAGGAGGAGAGAATTCTCAACCAGTGAGACCTGTGCTGTTCACAGGACACAAAAGGCCAAAGAAAGATAAATGGTACAGTAGTTCAGCTTGCTGGTAAGATATCCCTGAGTGTCCCACACTGCAAACATGCTCCATGTCACTGCTAAAATGCCTTCTCTGGTCTATCCTTTTTCCCAGATTTTAGATATAGACATATCAAAAGAAAGTAAACTGTGCAAGTTAGATATTTCCTCAAACTACACTGTTATCTCTAATACCATGTAGTATATTTCTGCCATATATTATGCTGGTAGAAACACACCAAATTTCATTTTTCTGGTCCTGTTTCTTAATTCCAATAAACAAATGATGGGAAAAGTTTTCATTTTTTTAGCTATAATCCCTGTCAACAACCTGTGTAAAGCTAGAAAGTATACATGAACACATTTAATCAATTTCATTTTATTATTATGCAGTGTTAGTTTGCACACCAAAACACATGACGACATTTAAGTTATTGCATACAAAAAAAATATGCCCTATGTTCATTGTGTAGCCTCAATCATTCACAAAGTCAAAGCATAAATAAATGAGAAGACCATCTGGAAAATGTAAAGGTACCAATTACTGTGACTCCCTTCTCCTGTTTCACTGTTAGTGATACATTCCCAGTAAATTTTTGCCTACAAAATAGCTCTCTGCATCGATGTTCTAAATTTTAAGGTACTGATATCATAGATTAATCCATTCAGACATTTGATTTTAGTCCCTTAACAAATACCCATTAATAGTTCAACAGAATCAAACTCAGTTAAGAATACACTTCTGTATTATGATCAGAGTTCACAACAAAACATTTACTGAAACTGAGAAGCTCTTACCTTTGCTCTGTAAATGTATCCAAGAACCACGACCACAACTTCGGTGATAAAAACCAAGAGCAAGATGATCACAAACTGTAAAATACAATCAAGAGTGTTTGTGCAAATAGTTGTACTCATTTGCCTAATAAAAGTCTCCATGTAGATTTTTCTATTTAAAGGTATTTTTGAGGCAAGGTTTTGATTTAACAGATAATTTAATGCAGGCACTTAAATTGAGCAAATGAGCTCAGAATTCATTCAAGAAACTTTAGTGTTCACAACTTCACCAAGTAATAAAAAGCTGTCCAGTCAGGCAAGTATAGCTGTCATTAGTACTGAAAATACCATACTGCAGGTCTTTAATCAAGTGTTTCTTTCAGTCTTCTTTTTTAGGTAAATAGGAATGTCTCATCAAAGAGGCTAGGCAGGCAGTGACTTAAGAGTGGTAGATGGACTAAGGGAATGTTTCTTCAGATTAAGCTGTGTAACAACTGGAAAAGATAGCAAGCTATGCATTTTTCTTGCTATATTTAAGAGCACTTTGAAAGAAGTCTACACAGCATTCAATAAAAGAAGCCCCAAATCCTGCTGTGGGGACAGTTTAGTTACCAGTCTCTGTTCTTCCCTACCTATTTTTCAAGCCAAAATTACAGTCCAAATACTTGGAAACACAGGGCACAAAATATTGCAAACCAAGTGTCCCAAGTAAGCCATGAAGAAAATAATCAGGCATTATGATAACCCTCAGTTAACCTTGATGCAAGACTCTTAAAAGAAGGCTCCTGAATCACTTTTCTCTCCCTTCAATTCAGCTTTTCAACCACAACAGATTCAAGTGAGATTTAAAAAACTGTTATGACTTAATCATATGGTTTTACATTTTTAATGAGATTATCACAGTTCTAAAAAAGGTAAAACTGAGACGCCTTCTGCTGCTAGAACTGTTTAATTTAACACCTTTATTCAGAACAGAAAATTGAAACAAGATGTACCTAACAAAATTAAGCAGAAAACTTTTAAGTCCATAAAGAAAAAACTTCCAGTAGTATTTTAGTAGTTTATTAAGAGAGAAGGCCAAGACTCTGCAGGAGCTCTGCACTTACCGTAGCCAGGCCACAGCGACTCTCTCGAATGGTAGCGCAGCATCCAATAAGTCCAATAATAAAAAGCAGCGTTCCCACAGCTATGATGATAACAGCTGGAATTAGTGTATAGACATCTTCAAAGAAGTGATCGTAGTCATCATATGTGATGAACACATAGGCTCCCACGTAGCACAGGATGCCTGCTGCTGCCTACAGTAGGCACAAAAACATCGTAAGTTCCTTGGAACACCAAGCCCGTCCTTCAGCAAGGAAACAATTATTTTATTAACCACCATAAAGTAGTGTTCCTCAGAAATTCTGCCAGCTACTATCTATGACCTACTGTTAGAATAAAATAGATGTACACATTGCAAACTTTAACCTCTGCTAGGGAAAGATGAACTTCTAGAAACAACAGCATTTTGGAAGAGTTCACAGCACAGGAAAAATCTGATTCCAACCAGAGAGCAGGCAAAACCACATACAAACCACCGACTATTAAAAGAACCAAGTATCTACAGAAATGTACCACAAACTTGCAAAATTGATGTCCTCAGGATTGCTGTATGAAATGGTCCTTTTTAAACAAACAAAAAGTCCACTTGAAGTTACTGCAAAATAAGCCCTGTAGGATGAATTTACAACTAGATAGATTTAAACAGTAAGACAAAGCTCTTACATCCATCTGCCATGACCTTGCCTTCCTTAAAATTACAACGATCCCAACACATCAATACCTTCATTATCTTTAAGCTGAGCAGAGTTAGTCAAAGAGAGGCAAATGCTGCTTGAAGAGCCAACTAACACACATTTATTTTTAAATACAAGGGCCTTATCAGTTTGTGCTTTACAAATGTCTTTCCTAACTGTCCTCACACTTGCTGCAGAACGAAACATCAATTTGCAATGTGGACAATAGAATCTGAATGTTTCATGACAGGCTTGCCCGATGTCCCAATATAAGGCCAAGCTAAAACAATGCACTCAGAAGATGCAGTGGCTAAGCTATGACCTGGGGAATTTCAGTAAAGGGTAGTGTCCCTATTACAAACCAATCCATACCCTGGACACAAGAGCTCACTCAGCTGGAATGTGACACACTGCAGCTCCAATCTGAGGCAGAACACTGCAGGCTGCCTCCAGCCAATGCTCCCACTCACTGGCATTACAACCAGTCCCTCCCTGTACTGTGAAGAGGAGGGCAGACACACATACAGTGCTTCCAGTAGCTGTAATACTGCAAGGCTGGATCACGCTAGTGTACAATCAGAGACTCAATCAATAATTCAGTCTAGAACATCATTTAGCCCAGCTTGCTGAAGGCTTTGTCTCAAGCCTTGGAAGTTCTCTCTGGGAAGCCTGTTCAGTGTGGCACAGAACAAGACAAGCCACAAGTCAAAAGGTATCCAGGATTTCAGTCCTGTTTGCCACTACACACTAGATGTACTGCAACATTACTGCAGCTCCTTTCCATAAAACAACAGTGCACAACCACTACTGGAATATTACTTTATGTATGGAATATTCCCTGCAGCACTTTGCTACAGAGACACTACGTCAAAGAAAAAGGTATTAAGAGCCAGCTCAAAAGTACCATCATCTGCATGGATTTGAGCAATACATTCAAGTTCTCCACCTCTCTTTCTGCAGCAAAGGTAATTATGTACTCTGCAGGAATCTTTAAAGGCATCCAGGAGGCTCACATTCATCCAATAAAAGGTGCTATGTACATATAAGGAGAGGGAAAACTGAAAATTCAGTAACAAAGACCAAGACATCTTTTCCAGACAAGAATGAACAAGCTATTGCAAAATCGTCCCCTTGCACAGAAGACGGTGACATGCTAATCCATCTGTACAAACCCTGCCATATTAGGTACAACATGGCTAAATGCAGACACAGACTTTCTGTACACAAAGCAAAGATTCAAAGTAGTGTCACTGAACAATGGAATTACATTAACTGTTGCCTAGCAATGAAGCCTGTGAATGGCAGGCCAGTGATGTAATCTCTTATTTCTAAGAACTAAAATGCTTGTTAGAAATATGGTACGTTACAAGGTGACAGATGAAAAACCACAGCTGTGGTTGGCATCAGACACAGAATATATACCACAAAGCTGAAATCAGAACCATTTGTGAACTCCTTTGTCCTTCTTTTGTTGTAATTTTAATTGGCTTCCTCCTTGTTTAAGAAAAATCTGGATCATAAACTGCATAAGCACGTACATTTGAAGAATGTACTTGAAGTAAAAAGTTTAGCCTTAAAAAAAAAAAAAAAAAAGCTGTCTACAGGTGTTATCTTTCCTTCCCTACTTCAAGAAGCACATGCATTTTAAGAAACATTGCTTTTGCAGCCTTTAGACAGACTAAAAGCTGCCTGGTTTGAAGACTTAATTAAATCCCTTCCACACATGGTACAAGAATGACTAATCATCCATGACAGCACTGGGCCTTAGGTTTTGCTTCTGGACAGTGTTGAGGAACTGCTGTTTCTGAAACAGACACTGCCCCTGTGATGAAGTGACCATATTCTTCAGAATTACTGCTGCCTCTTCAACAATCTGCAGGGGGGGAAGGTCCTGAGAGCAGAGGTACCTGCTGGAGCTTGCACGAGGTTTAAAAGCCATGAAGATTAAAACTCCTTCCCCATGTAACACAGCTGAACACTGTTTTTAACAGACTTAGTCTATCACAGAACAATACCCAGGTAGTGGGTAAAAACAGCAACACTACCCAGGTAGTTTACACTTAAGTTTGAGATGCCCTCCCTTTTCCTCTCACATCACAATCACGGGACACTGTTTATTTCAGCCCGCTTTAGACCAGGAAGGGGGAGGTCTCTGAAGGGTTTTAGCTGGCATGAGAAAACGGCTTTTGAAGCAATCCTTTTTGCTCATCTTTTGATGATTTTCTCTTGCTACCTTCTGGCTGGCACCACTGAATAGTCTTAGAGTGTATAAGAGGAGTCACCACTTTGGGTGAGCCAAGGCAGAAGACAAGTACAGCTCTGTGCTGACGGCTCAGAGGTGTTCAGTCAATGGGACTGCACTGGCCGGAGCTCCCTCCCTCTTTGGAGCTCAGCAGTTCCAACAGGAGGTCTCAGCAGACAGTACTGTGTCATATACTGATACAAATAACACACAAACACTGCAACAGACAAGACACTTTTAACCATACAAAGTGCGCAGTCTATCTTGACCAGGGCTGCACCAGTTAAATGTGCATTTATTACCTGTTGCAAACCAAGTACAAAGTTGAATACATGTGCTTTTTGAAGGAAAAAAGCCCCAAAAAACAAACCAACTGACTCTCCCCTGCCCAAAACCAAACAACCCACCCCAAACCACCCAAAACAGTACCACATGCTTAAACCATCTATCTCAAAATAGGAATCATCTAAGGAACCCAAAGTCTCTACAGACACAAGGATAACTTTAAAAAAAATCATAATCCAGATCTCACTGTTTAGCATCCTGCAGAGTAAACAGAAAACCTGCAAAGTCCAAACTCACTCAAGTCAGAGACAATTGAATGTAAAGCTACCATGTTTACAATCACGTATTTCCTATCATTAAATGGAAGCTAAATATATGAACTGCACACAGTTCAAACAAGTCTTTGATAAACAGGGCTTGAAGAAAGAATTCTCCAACTTAATCTGCTCAATGCCCTGAATAGAGGTGGCAGCATTTCCTGAATCTGTGCCAGGTCACATGCATGTTCCAGGGACACGACTGGTTATTTAGCATTCACACATCCTTTTACAGTTGTCTGCATCTAACTCATAGTTCTGAACCTGAAACAACACACTTTTATTTTAGGATGAATCAACCTTTAAAAACACTGATTTCAAAGTACAGTCAATGACAACAGCTCATTGCAAAAGGCTTGAGCAATTCAGTATCCTTTTTATCAGAAGCAAGTTTCTAAGACACGAAGACCTCTCACAGTTCAGAAAAGGATTGATTTTATTGCTTTGGCTGGAACCTCTATGGAGTTATTAAAAGCTCAACAATTATGCAAAGAATTGGAGGGAAAACTGGAAAATCCAGTGACACAATGATAAGTATCACTCAACACACTCTAGGAAAGCCAAGTTAAAAATCCAGGTTCTTTGAATAGTCTTTGGGCTGCTGTAACACAGCCTCTTAAGCTCATGACTCTTTCACAAAGTCAGCTTTCACCTCTCACAAGCCCTGAGGTGTACAAGGCTGTACACTGTCTAGCTGCACCTTGAAACAGTTTCAGGGATTTAGTTTACTTGTTTGTTTTCCACAGAGGCTGCAAACACACACCAAGAACTGTTTTCATGTTTTCAGTAATGCTCACACACTGCAGTGGTTTGAAAGCCAAAATTGTGGCTACCCAAGATGATAAGTGTAAGATCTTTAAACTTGTTCCGTTGATCATTTATTTATCAACCATGGACACTGCAGCTTCATTTACAAGCAAATGCTTCCTTTACACTACCCTAATAATGTTACTGCCAAAGAGATCTGATCAACACTTAGATGTTCATACCTTTACTCTTCACCTTGCTATGGAATTTCCTTCACTTTGGGACCCTAATAGAACACATGACAGAAGTTCTGAATTGCTTTTGTGGTACTGTTGCAATTAACTCGGCCAAAGATTAGTATTTGTCCCTCTAGAATCTACGTTTTATTCACTGTTTTAGGAAAAACACATACACTGTGAACAAGAAAATGAATGTAGCAGCAAAGCACTGTATCTTAGGAGAAAACACACTTGATATTCAATTAGGCGAGAGGAGTATTTCACATTTTTGGTAAGGACACCTACTTATAAATTCCTGCTGCTGCCAGCTTTGCCACTGCTGCTTGGTAAATGTTGATAGCAACGCAGACACCGCTCTAAACCAATTATTCACTCTGCTATGGAAATATCTTTCAAGCATGGGATTGCTAACTACACCCATGACATATTCTGACAGACCATCTACATCGTCTTTGATAAAAAGAACCTAAGGAAAAAGTAAGAAAAAAGCCTTTTACACTAACAGACCCTCAGCTTTTCTGTCTGGATCCTGCCCTAGGACCATTTTCCCAACATGTCCATTACCTTCCTCATGTTAAATGTGAGTGTATCTTTGTTCTCACTGCCTTTCTAACACACTTTCAAAAAAACCAGAACACATGTCTACTCCAGGACAGATTTATGAAAGCCTATAGTTACTTCTGTCCATGCACGCCAACTCCTGAACCTTTCCTACCCACAAGCAGGAACACTGGTATTGTAGTCTGCCTCCAAATTTTTGGGCTTCTTAGAACAGCACCTGAACAAGTGGGATTTTTTTCCACGTTTCTCCATTATTTGACTTCTAGGGTACTTCTGACATTTTTGGTCCTTTCCAACATTAGAGTACTCATAGCCTGATTATTGTCATAAAAAGAAGGGGATGACAAAAACTTTTAAGTCTTCCTTTTAGCTTTCCGTTCTTCAAAAATTATTTCCTTTACCTCAAAGGCCCAACAGGATCTCTCTGGGGTTTATTTCTCTTATAATCTTTTTGGCACTTCCCTGCTGTGTCCCCCTCTCTCTCTCTCTCCACTCCCCTCCCAAACAAACCCACACCCATACTTGATATTTTCTTTGCTTCCTGAAATTGATGCAGCACCGACTTAGAACCCAATGACAATGGTTTTCTGACACTCTTCTCTTTGCTCTCATCAGTGGTAATTTGACTTGAACACTGAGCTATAACTGTCTTACAAAATCTCTTGGGAGAAGAAAGACAGCAACTCCATTCAGCTCTGTAACACAGTTAAATCTATCTTAAAGGCTTATAAAACAAGCAAGCCCTGTAAAATTCAAGCAAGCCAGACTGTGCTGTCTGTACCAGCCACATTCAATTCTGTGCCCAAATACCTCAAATTCAAAGGCTTTTTAGGCTAAAGCAAAAGGCTGAGCTAGGCCGCTTTTGCATTTGGCATTACATATTTGAAGTGTCACCAATTGCAAGATGTAGTGCATCTGGAGTCTTTTGAAGCCAAGTTAACAATACAGCCATTCTTTTACACCTATTTAGTCACCAGGGCTGTAACTCGAGCTGGTGCTCTACTGGTCCCAGACTCCTTGCTCTGCAGAAGAACAATGATGATCACTCTGTGCTTCAAAGTTCACCAGGTAAAGTGATATTACAAATTTCTTGTACTATTCAAAGGTATCACATTTAGCTTTGTAACTCTGTTTTGTTAGGTATTAGGTCTTTTAAGTTCAAGACCAGATGCCAAAAATCCTGAAAAATCCCAGGCAAAGATCTGAAACTCATCCTGTAAAGAAACATGAATGACACTACCATGTTGCTTAAAAGCAAATCAAAGTATTTATTACTAAAATTCAGGACCTGGGCCATGCTTGCTACCTGAAAATTCATATTCAAGTATTTTAAGACAAACCACTCAGAGGGCATAACACTTGAGAGCGTTAAATCTTAATTTTTTAATTAAAAGAACTGTTTTTTTTTAAATGCACAGGATTCCAAACCATTACCAATCCTGAAGGTACACTTGCTTCACACTACCATAGTAGCAGAAGCAGACAACATTGCATTTTTACATCCGGAAGTAACTATCTTTCAAGACAATAGGGCTCTGGTCAAGTAATCCCTGCAAAGTTACCTTTGGGATCAACCATCAGTTAGTTTTTGATGACCAAAGAACTCTCAAGAAGTTTGTTTTAAAGTCCAGAGCAGTAACTACTCTCAAGCTCACAATAAACAAGAGAAATTACTGGGCTTATTCCTACGTGTAAGAGAAAGTGAGCTCTAATCTTCCTTTCTACTGCTAAATTCGAATGAATTTTCCCATTGCCTCACTTTCTTTTTATTTTCCTACCAGAAATCCCCAAACACATTACATACATATTGACTGCTGCAGCTCCTCTAAGAAAATCCTCCATTTCCCATACTCTGGTCACTGCACTGCACTGTGAGCACACCCAAGCTGTGCAGCGAGCACAGATTTGTAGAAAGTATTTGTGCTCTACAGAAGTCGAGACTAGAGATTTCTCTAAACAATCATACCAAGCATGTTTTACAACAGCTTAGTCAAATGAACTGTCAAAGTAATGATTTCAAGCCAGCTAAGTACTACAAGACCAACTCAAATAGTTTGCAACTACTGAGTTGAAAGTATTGAAGAGTTCATTCTTTTTCTCAAGGAGAAGGGCACACAGGTGAAACATAAAAACCTTAGCAAGCACAGGATATCTGGCACTATTTTAGCAGAGCAGGCTGTCAAAGCACATTGGACAGATTTCCTTTTCTGAAGCAAGACCACATGGAACTCTGAATATTTTATCATTCTATCCTAGGAACTAAACTAAGACTGAAAACATTTCCTTAGTATTTTTGTCTTCATCTCATCTTCAAACTGGTTTCAACTGAATTATGCAAGTCACACCATGAAGCCTTAAATTAAGAGCACACAAACACATTTGACAGCAGTCTTTAGGTATTTGTTCCAGGTAAATGTATTTCTTCCTCTTTCAAAATTATGCAGACTGTAAAATTATGAGGTTTCCTGAAGAACATGCTATTCTCAAATACTTCATTATAATTTTCTTTTTTTTGCAATTAGTCATTATTAACATTTCATCAAGGTAATAAAAAAATCTTGCTGATCATAAAGATGTATGTACCAGAAATTACATTACTTTACTTCTAAGCTGTATTGTCTTTCACATCACAATTACTTCCTATCTAATAGTCTTCCTTAAAGGACTCAGCATCCCCCAAAAGAAGACACCAGCTGACCAAATAAATCTTATGCAAATTTAAGGTAAAGGACAACTGAAGGTTTGGCTTTCCTTTGTCACTTATCGTATCTACTCAAAAATCAACTCATAGCCAAGAAATACTTAGAAACATATTAATCAGACCAGTATTCCCTGGTCTAAGGAGGCAAGTTTTAACTGATACTTCATATCAATCCATTTCTTGGTAAAGGATTTTTGACCTTCAGCACTCTTCATTATCCAAAACTCAAGCTCATGTTCCACACAAAATTTACATTCTGCTACTCTTTATGACTACCAGTCATGATACTGTTTTATTACAGAACTGTATTTTAAAGGCAATTCCACCAAAAACGTGGAAAGGTGAGTAAAGTCCATTCATATTCTGCATGATAGACTAGTATCTGACCTGCTTTTAGGCAGCTTCCACAGCCTATTTTCTTTAAAAAATAAAAATCCTGTAGTATTACCAACACATAGGAAAGTACAGTTAATGTAAGAATTTTACACAGCAGAGAGAAGTTTTCACAAGACAATAAATGACGTTTTATGACGTTAACTAAAGTTTAACAAGTAGCACAAGACTCTTCAAAATGAGATGAACTTGTAGAATTGAAGTCAGTAGCTGTAGATGGTTAAGTGGCTGTCGCCTGTCAGCAAGGTCTCATCCGCCTCTATCAGACTTGAAAGAAACTTGTAAAAGTTAGAACCAAGACTCCAAAGTATAACAAGAACACCTCTGCTATTTCTTCACAGCAATGGTAATTTTCTGAACATCTCAGTCGTAAGACAGATAGAAAATTACTGAACATTCACATCCTCCCACAACTAAGAAACCCACAGGACAAGGGGGGGAAGTTATAATCCACTGTGTAGTCACAACTTGGTACAGGTGACCGTGAAGATAGTGATAGCAAAGAAGACTGATACATGAAACCTTAAAGAAGGAGAGTAGATTATCAAAAGTAATTAAAGAAGATTTCATAGTTACTTGACCAATTATACGCATTTTCTATTGTCCAGTCTTGGGAAATCCAAATGATCTAATTATCAATACTGGAACTACATAAGGATGACAAGCAAAAGACTTCTGTAACAGCACAGAAGCACTTACACTGCCAACTAGATGAGCACCAAATGTCAACATACACAGCTCAGTCAACAAATGAGCTATTGACTCTAGCTTGTGAGAGAAAGGAAAACCACTGTTTTCTGTAACTCTCACTTTCAGAAAGCCTGCATCATTCTACATGTAGCTGATGAGCTGCAAGGTTGTTCCAACACAAGCAACCCAACTTATCTGCCAAAAAGCCATCAGCCAAAGCTGACTTCTTAGGCTGGAGGAGGTTTACAGAATACAAGACTGATGACATTTTATAATTTGCCATGAAGTACATCTTATCTAAATACAAGCCATCCACTTTAAATTAAGCCAAGTTTGTCTCAAAAGTAATCAAAAATTGCAAAGCACAAAGTTCAGCATTACACAAAATGACTTTGACCCCACCACTGTATGAGAGGAGTAATTGCCAATTCCGACATGCAATTAAATTACTAAATGCAGCAGACAACGAACAATACCTAAGTTTCTGGAGCAGGGGAGAAACTGCACACAGAACTTGTGCTCATTTACCCCAAACGGAGCCCCACTTATATCAGCAACTGCAGAAAAATCTACTTCAAGGTGCCATCAAGAAGGCAACTCACAAAAACTGCGTTCAGTCAAAAACTTTTAAGCATGACGTAAGAGCCCTTACAGAGCTTTTAAAATGCCACTTGCAACTATGCATGTTAACACAAAGCCACACCCAACAAAGCAGATTCCAACCTTACTGCTGCACTAGGAGATTGATGTCACTGCTTTTTACTTTAAAGATAAAGAATGGAGCCTGTGCACCTCAGCCAGAATTACAGACTTCTAATCTGCACCACTTAAGGCCAAATATGCCTCACCTACACTGCTCCTCTCCCAGAACAGCTATATAGGCAAATGCCGGTAAGAATGCACAGATATGCATTTTCCCTGACCATGATTCATTTCCAGGCACCCTTAAAGAGCATTCCTGTGTAAAAATTCAGACAAGAACAGTCATCCTATAACGCTAGTAAGATTTTATGTGACTCTCAATAGCAAATGAGGCAAATATATATATGTACAATTTTATGTTCCAACAGCTTGTTACCCACTATTACTTTTCCAAAGATGAAATCTCTGAACAGTTGGGACAATAGATACTTTGTTCCCGAAGCTGCGATTAGAGCAGGAAAAATGCAGGACCTAAATGCACGATAGGAATTCTTTAAAATCTACAGACTCTTCCTTAATTTGAGTTCATTTATTTCAGAGTTAAGCTATTCTGACAAACCAATTATTACAATGAATGCCAAGCTAGCGCCTGTATGTCCATCCTCAAAAAGATAATTTACAGCAACCTACTGTCCCTCTTTTGCAAGCTTTTGTCTTACCGTCACTGTAGCTGTAAGAGGTTTCTGCGATACATAAATATTACAATGCTACCCTGGCTAGCGGAATAGCTGAAGCATAAATACATAAAGACGTACGTCCTGATTTTGTGTTACCAGCAGCAGGAAGAAAACAGTGCCCCGTATTCACCGCTAAGCGTGCGGGATGTCCCGCAGCAGACGGCCAAACCCGAGATGGCCAGAAGAGCGCCACAAAACTTAAACTGGTTACAGAAATTAGACCGCCAAACACCTGAGAAGCTCAATAACGCAAGAGAGAGAAGCTGTATTCGCTTACACAAGAGCCTCTGCCCCAAGATCCCTAATGCTCGTTAAACCTTCAGGGCCAGGTTCAGCTTCCCCCCACCCTGGAGCTCGCGGGAAGGACTCCGAGGGAAGGGACTGCGCCCAGCATTGAACCCCCACACCCCGCGAAGGGGCTCAGAACGCCCGTTAAACATAAAGAGTTTAAACACGAACTGAAGCCGTGTAGGGAGGTGGGAGGGGCTCCCGGCTCCTGAGCGAGGCCCGCAACGCTCTCGGGGCCAGGCTCCGACCTAGAGCCCCGGAGCCGCCATCCGTGGGAGGCACGGCCGGACTCACCCAGAAGATGAGGTTGAGGAAGACGAGGACGGTCTTGGAGGAGGTGATGCCGCACTGCCCCATGGCGCCGCAGAGCCCCGGCCCGGCCCCGCGTCCCCTCAGCGCCGCCGCACGTGACCGCCCGGCCGCGCGGGCAGCCTAAGATGGCGGCCGCCCGCGTCACGTGGCGCCAGGGGGCGGAGGCAGCTAAGATGGCGAACCGCTCCCCTCAGAGCGGACCCGCCCAGGGGGGGCGTCACGGCTGGGCCGCCGCGATGGCGGGTTGGGGTGAGGGGGGCGGGTCAGCGGCCCAGCGGCCCAGCCTCAGAACTTGGGCAGCAGAGTCAAACAAACACAGTCTCTGCTTCTTCTTCAGCACCTGAAGCGGTAATTTTCCGACTGCCTTACAGTCTTAAAACAGGTACCAAAGAACTCTGAATATTCACATCCTCCCACAAAAAGCTGCACCATAAGGCCAGTGACATCCTCAGGAGACCTTCGGCTCCTGAGGGAAGTAAAAACGCCCCCGATTGGCGCCTGAGGGGTGGTTTGATGGCGGGACTGTGCCCTCAGGGCGCTGAGGGGCCGTGAGGGCAGGAGAGCTGAGCGGCAGGCAGGGAGAGCGGGCATGCCATGAGGAGAACATCCCCCGCTCTACAACCTGGACATTTGTCTAGTGTGGAGGAGTAATGGTCCCAGTGAAGTAAAAGACTGTGGCTCATGTTGCAGAACGTCACAAACTGAGGAAAATGCAGGCGGTGGTAATTCTTGGATGGTTTGGACACGTCCAAAGAAAGCAGCATTTTCCAGTGAGGAGCAAAGGAAAAATAAGTTAAGAAATTATAGACATGCCTGGTTTCTAGAAGAGGTAGCACCAATCCAGGATTTGCTGCCCAATTTATACATAAAGTTTGTTTTAGCACAGCCAGGATCCAGCCCTTCATTGTAAGGGCCGTTTTTTCTGTCTCACTAATCAAACCAAAGCCTTCCTCCCGTTTTTCTTCCAGCACCAGGGTATCTTCCTTCTCTATCCTCCTCTTACACTCTTTCTCCTCTCTAATTCCCTGCTTTTCCTAGAAATGCCTGTCATTCCTGGCTGCTCTCTCTTGTTTGGTGAGCTTGTTCTTGCTCCTTTCCCAGCAGATTTACTTCTCAGGTGGAAACAAAACTACCCATGTTATTGAAGGCCTTAACATCTTAGCAATTGGTCTTGCAAATGCAGACAAGTAGCAATCAGTTATATTCCATCGTTCTGTTTCCATGGTAGCAAAGTTAGTTCTTTTTCTTCCTACAGTTTGGGAAGTTATATCCAGACCCAGTTCTGGATACCATGGAGACACTAAATCTTTTTTCAGCTGTCATTTCAAGTCCTTATATGCTCATGGATGAAACTTTCCAATCTTGCAAGTGTTATCAAACCATTTTCTGACACTAAAAATTAATTTATGTACCCAGAAGATATGCTTAAACTCAGTTGCACAATTAATGAGGTTTTCCACTGAATTTATGGCTTTTAGGGTGTGATTGTATCATGTAATTTCTGCTTTTTAATGTGCTGTTTATATGTGCTTTATATTACAATTCTGTAACATACGGTATTTTTAAAAGCCTATATAGGCAATACTATCAAAAAAGCCATTAGAAGTTGATAGAGAAAAAGCCTTTTAAAGAGGATTTTGATGGAGAAAGGATCAATAATATTTAGAAACTCACAGAAAGATTTCAGTACAATGCTGTTATTCAATTTCAACATTGAAAGTAATGGTCTTATCTGATTTTCTGTATTAATTTCCTCTGCCTTCACAGGTAGAGAAAGATAGATTTGATGGATAGATAGATCTCACATAAATTTTTATAGATTCATAGGAATTCATGTTCACTGGAGAGTCTCGGGGTTCTTTTTTGCATTTAACATTGACAACTGGCAAGGAAAGGCCAGGACTTCATGCTTGGAGGGGAGCCAAGGGGCTGTGGTGGGGTTGCAGGTTTCTGCATTCAGGGAACACGAGGAACTCGTGGGGAGAGAGGAGGAATGGGGAGACTGCAGTGCCTTGCACTGGCACAGAGTTTGTGTGGGCTGGACTCACACTGCCTGGAAGATAAATGCCAAGTGTTCCTCTAAGCGTGGCTCCTGAAAAACACATAAACACAACAGTGTCTGCTACCTATATTTGCAGTGCTGCCTTGCTGCTGTCATGCATAGAGAGCTGGCTGATGGTGGGTGCCAGGGTGGGGTCTTTGCAGGCTCTTGTGTGGGGAAATACTCTTGGTTCTTTGGAGAACACATGCAAAACTTTTGAGTGTTATTGATCTGTGACTTCAAATCCACAGGCTCTGTCTGGGATAAGGTGTGGGACTCTGCTGGCATCTCATGCCAAGCGTGGCATTCCAGCCAAGTGACATTTAGGGGAAAAATGGGATGAATAGTAAGATGCCATCAGAAATTGCCCCTCCTCCTTACCTGGGAATGTAGGCAGGAAATTCTTGCTCTCTGCCTTTGCAGAAAGGAAGAAGGATGGATGGCTTGCTGAAGTGAGGTGAGGCAAGGCAATTCCCACGTAAGCAGGCAGCAAGGCTTGCTGGAAAGCAGGTTGTAACAAGCACTGTGAACACTGGCTGCAATTTCAATATCTGGCTTGATGGAGTTGGATTGAACTGTCTCCAGCACAGCTTTGTTGCTTAGATTTCCATCTTTCTTGATGTGCACAGGTGGCTTGACTGCCAAGATGTGCTTTTGTTTTTAATACAGTTTAAACCTCTTTGAAATTCCTCAGAGAATGTTTATTCAGCATTTCACTGTTTGTGACTGTCATCGTAGCAATATTTTCAGAAAGATGTACCAGAAATGAGTACAAGGATATTCTGCACTTCTGTGGCCTCTGAGAGGGAGAGAGGATCAAAGGCTGGGGTGGGTGCACGGCAAGAGCGGCCCAAAGGTCTCAAGTGCAGAGTGTGTGCTAGCAAGATGCACATTTGTGACCTCACCAAGCCTCAGTCTCAGGCTCTCAGAGCATCGTGGCACACACTGGGCAGGTTGGCTGGGTGCCTGGTTAAGGTAAGTGGCTGCAGAAGCTGTTTTGCAGACTCAGAAGAGCAGAGACAAATGTCAAGCAAATACAATAACGATGTGGTTTGACCTTCAGTTTCATTATGCCTGATTCAACTCTCAGATTTTTTAAACACCCGGAGTTAAATTCTGTGGACACAGTGCACTTTGCATTGGTGCAATTGAGTCTGGACTGTCATAAATCACTCATCACTACAGCAAGACCTGTAGACAATTCCACAGCAGAAGTAATTTTCATTTGCAGGCATGCATTATAAAAGTAGAAGTGTATTCTTGCTTTTGGGACAAACATTTTAGCAAATGTTATAAAAATGAGTTAAGTACATTTGAATGAATTAGGTAGTAAAGAATAATCTCATGCTTTTTCTCCAGCTCCTGAGGAGGTAATCATAAGCTTCTTTGAAGTGTATAATAGCCTGGAAAGGTCCATGAACACTGAAGGATGCATAGTAAAAATGACGGATTACCTGACAAACACTTTCCCAGTCAATCTTTTCAACATTTGGAAGTACAGTTAGAAAATGAGAGCACCCGTATCAGAGTATTGTAAACCAGTGAATAGAGGGGGGAATTGGGACTGTCAGTGTAAAGTATGGAGGGCAGCAGTGGTGAAATCCAGTCTTCCATGTGTTCTGGAGCAAGAGAGATCTCTTACCACTTTGATCCCACCCACCTGATTTTGTAGTTCCCAGGAATGCCAGTCATGACTTGCAATCCATTAATTGCTCTTCACTGGGAGTAAATTATCTCACGGGAGTCCCTCTGTGCATTTCTTCACTTTTTGATGGGCTTCAGCACTGTGAGCTTCTCGGTAATGATCAAATATTGGAAGCAAGGTCCATTTTATTGCCACTGAGGGGATGTAAAAGGAATGAGGAGCACTCTTCATGACTAAGGAAGGGGAAAAATTAGGTTGATATTAGTTCATTATCTTTTCTTTATATATTTATCATCTGACTTAACCAACATTAAATACAATTTTTAATAATAAAGACTTATATACAATGCATTTTAATACAATTATCATGAACTGATGATAATATATCCTTGTTCAAATACATAAAGGATGTTTGTGTGCTCTAATCCATTGTATATTTATTTATGTATTTATATTTGATAGCAGTCATTGTGTTGTGCTAAGAGTTGACATGCTGGAGGGAGACTCCTCAGATTTGAGAAGCACAGAAAAACAGTTTGGAACTAAAAGTCTGATGTTAGACAAACTCTGAAACAATTCTGCACAGAGATCCAAAGGACTGATGTAATAGTTCAAAAGACAAGAACTGAGAAGTTCTGTTTAGAAACATGTCACTGGCATTGGCAGTTTCCCCAGAGGCACATTCGCATTGTTGTTGTTAAGAAATAGGTGTAGATTGGCCTCCAAATCCACTCTGATGCTGGAGAGGAGCTGAATCTGTGCAGTTCATCCATTTGATGCTGTAAGAAAAAGTGAGACATCATGGCACTGTCCCCTCTTGTTCTTTGGAGTCTTTTACACCAAACTACAGACAGCACCTTTCCCTCCTTGCTCCCTCATCATTACATTTTCTGCATGAGTTCTCTGCCAGGTCCACTCAGCTCAGTTTTCACGATCTGAATCCTGGAAAATGGCCTCTGTGTTCAATGGCTTTTCCATGGCAGCAGAGCTGCTTCTAAATCCCTCCAGTCTGCACTGCCTGACGCTGTTTCCACTGCACCAAGGCACTGCTGGAGGAGAGGGTGACACTGTTGTATTCACAAACAATTGGCCACTGCTGAAGAGGGGACTGGGGTGGGGGCCTCTTAAATCAGACCTGTTGGAAAGGAAAGATTTGTGAAATCTCAGAGCATCCTGTGATGAGATTTCCCTTTCTGCAGCAGTGTCAGCTTCAGCAGCTTTCTGCTGGCTTCTCCATTCTCCCTAGCCCTTTTTTGCATGACAGTAGCAAAGGTACCACTAGAAGTATTTCTGTAACCATGGAGACCAAGAGGCAGCAGCAGATTAGGGGAAAAATAACTCAGGCAAAAGAAGGTTGTATTTTTAATCTGGATTTTTATTCAGTCTGTTCACTGGATGATCCTCAGGAGAATGTGCACCAGCCTACCTGTCAGGGCCATGCATAGGCAGAAATGAACAGTGGGCAGGTCCGGACTTGTATTTGCTGTCAGCAGAAATGCTCTTGAGATGTCACCCTCTGAGAACCCTAAAATGTTTCACCTTACCTGATCATCTCTTGCTGTTTGTCTGCTGGTTTTTTTGTTCAAAATTCAGCTGTTAAGGTAATTTTCTATAAGCTTTTGTGCTCTGTGGACAGTGCCCTGCCTGTTCTTGCACATGCTCTGTATTCCTGTATTGCCTTTTCCCTTTTGAAGCACCCACTACAAGCCAATTCACAATTCTCTCACTGTAGCTATTTATGTTTATGTTTTACCTACTAAGAAAGTGTTTCACAAAGAAAACCGATGAAAAAGAAAATTTTTAAGCTGATGTAAATATAGTAAGTCAGTGACATGCTGAAAGTCAAAATAAAAAAATAGACTTCCTGTGTAAGCACTGCATGATGGGCTTATCATGCACCGTCCGTGTGTCTCTGTTACATGATGGGTAGGACTTAATTTTGGTGATGTGGTGGCACATCCTGGGGACATGGCTTGGGGAGCACAGGGACATGGGGTGTCTCTCTAAGGTGTTATGGGGCTTCCCTGCCTCAGATGCTCAGCACTGCAGTCTGAGTTTATTACATAATCTGCAGCTGAAAATATAATTAAAATATTCCATTCTTGTAACTAGCATTTTTTCTATCCAGAAATTTGATTTTTTTTTTTTTTTTTTTTTAATCCCAGTTTCCAGTTGGGAATTTTTAAAAAGCCCAAGCTGTAGTCACAAACCAGCAGGGCTGCCTTTGCTCCTGCAAAACAGCACTACCCGAGTGTTCTCTCGGTGCCATCTGTAGCTGCTGTGAGCTGCTCCAGGTGGAATGTCCGTGTTTGTACACAGCTTCTAACCACAGCCTCTGCAGTGTACCCACGGTTAAACCTGTTCTGCTGAAAGGAAAGGGGTGTTGCTGTTACAGCATGCACTCCATTGACGGAGAACCTTTCCTGGATCCACTTCATGGTGCTAGGAAATCAGTATAACCTCTTTTTCTGCTTTCCTTACCGTTTCCTGAGGCTGCTGGTGCACCTCCCAGGTTTGTTATGAGTCTTTAGTTGATACCATGGAGGTCTGAAGCCCCTGGAAAGCAAGGCTCATGTAACTGTTGAGCTCCCTCCCACAGATAATCTGTGGTGCCTTTCTGGGTATTGTTGACTGGCTTGGAGCAGATGCTCAGCATCATCCTGCCAGGTGTTAAGTGCTGTGATACAGCTCCAGAGAAGCATTTAAACACATCCATACCTTCCTGTGTTTCCAGTAGAATGAAAGGCCTAGAAAAAACAATTGGTACTTTCCAAATCGGTAAAGATAATGAAAGGGAAAGCAACTCCTTCTCTTGTATTTGTAAAAGCAATGTTTACTTCTGGACTCTCTCTGTTTTTTGGGTTTTTTTTTCCTTTTAAATGTTGGTATTTCCTGGATGGCAGCTTACTCAGCTGTTACAAGGAAAATCAAACATCTTTCTTACTGATTGTAGTCTGCAGTGTCACAGTCTGAAAACAGCTCTCTGTGTAATTCAGGCAACCCAACTGTGGCTTAGTATCCAGAAGCAGCAGCAAACCAAATTGATATTAAGTAGGTGAATCCAGCTAGAAAAGATAGAAAATGTTAAGCTTTGTATCGTACCCTGATCATTGTTTTACCACTTCTGTGTGTGGCAGTTTTTCAGGGGAATAATTTATGTCATCCAATATTATGTGTCTTTTAGTGCTCAGTTAATGACGACCTAATATTTCAAACAAAATACAACTTCTGTAATGAGATACCTCGTTTCTGCCAGGATATTATTAGGATTCCTGCTACAGTGATCTAATGAGATTGACCTTCATTTCATAACAAATTGCGCTGCCCCTGAAACTATTTTTAATAGCCTTCATGTAGGGAAATAAATGATTCGAGTAATTATAAATTTTATGAAAATGACGAGTTACTTTAAAGTGCTTCTATAGTTTTTACAATGTTACACACTGATTGAGTGCAACGTTGTGAAAGTCTCATGTGGCTTTGTTCTCTGTGCAGCTCCGCAGAGAACAAATTTGATGAGTTGAGTTCGTGCTGGGTAGAAGATAAACCCGGTGTAACTGGGCATCCGGCGCTGGTTTGAGCATCTCGCCGGCTCACCCAGAGGCTCCCACCCCCGGAGTGCCATTTGCTGCCATCTCCTGGGCGGTTCCCAACATTTCAAGGAGACGATCAAATGCGGGCTCTAATAAATTGCTGCTGCCCTGACCTTCAGAGGCGTAGTGCACGTGACTTCTAATATATACTTAAATGAGGTGAATCCTCTTTCAAGAGGTGATGAAAAAGAAGAAGAGGCATCCATTTTCTCAGTATTTCTGTTGTCTTAAAACTATTAGTTGAAGCAGGATGGGTGTAGGATTTCAGAGGGAAGATGAGTAGGATTTGGATACACTTGGCATTATATTTCTAGAAGATAAGAATGCTCTACTATGCTGTAGCTATTTTAATCTGAAAAGCCTTCTACCTACTATTTCATCCTCACCACACCCTCAGATTTCTTTTCTAACATGGTGCCACTTTTATGATGTCATATCCACTGTGATGCAGAAGATTGTGTGTATTTATTTCCCATTGCAGGCAAAGTAAGTGATGTAAAAATTACATGCCTAAACATTTTCTCATTATAGCTTGTATTTTACTCCCATATTTTTGGCAGACCTGGATGGAAGTCTCATGGCTGTAAATTCTGTCTCAAAAATCCCAGCACCAAAGCTGTTCTGAATAAACAGCTTAACAAAAAACCGATTTGAGATGAAAAGACTGAGATGCAAATTAAACTTTAAAGGAAAGGTTTCACAAAAATATCATCGTTATTTCCTCAAAGGCCGTAGAAGCTCCCACATTAAGATAAAGAACTTTCAAGTCTGTATGTAGAGCACCATCTGGTGACTTGTGCACAGCAGGATCCCAAGGCAGGGATTTACATACCTTGCCACACCGCAGACAGCGGGGCAGTCGATATCCCCCCAGCAGAGCTGCTCCTCGTGTCCTCCCTGCCAGATACAAGTTCCTCACAAATGTGCTTTCGTCCCTGTGCCCAGCCCAGGCTGTTGTCCCCGTTATTTGTGCGGAGGAGCAGGAGGCTTTGTGTGCTGGTGCTGTGGCCACCTCCTCACGCCTTTCCAGAGGCAGCCTTTCCTTCTGCCCAGGAAGGGCTCCCGGGACAAGGCTCACTGTTACAGCCCCAGGCTCGGGAGCAGGCAGCAAGCACAGAGGGGATTGCCTGGCACCCAGCCTCTCTTGGCTGCCCCTCTTCCTGCGTACCTGAGACATCCACTCAGTCTGTGCCTTTCACTGCTGCTGCCACTGCTCCAGTCTGTCCTCTGTGTCGCAGCTGTCCTGGGAGTGCCACAGTCACTGTTACAAACAAACTCGGGAGAAACGTGTCTGCCTGGCCTTTTGGCTGTGGGCTCTGGGTAGTGGTTATTGGTGTGTATTTCCACAAAGCCAATGAACTGGATGATCCAGTTGTAAGCATCATTCTTGAGTGCCTTAACTATTTGTGGATATGTGGATTTTGAGCAGTCTTGTTGCAGAAACAGCTAGACTTCAAGAGGTTTAGTTTTCCTGTAAGTATAGAGCAAGTAAAAAGATTTGAAGCTTAATTCTCCACTGCATTATACCATAGTACTATAGATTTCATCACAGTTCTATTTCATCTTAAACTCAAGGTAATTGACTTGAATATCATGTTTTCAACCCATAATCCTCTATATCGCACATATCTCAGGCAATCACCTCAGCACCTGTGGATTTCTGAATCACCTTACCACTGAAAAAGTATATCTCCTTTTTTTTCAGTAAAATAGCCCATGGACTTAGCAGAAAGATCTTGTGTCAGAGTCTAGATACAGCATATGAAGGGCTTCCTCCAGCAGTAATCACACAAATACTTCAGGAATGAAATGCACTACTAAGGCTCTTTGTTTTTTTCATGTGGCAATTTTCTTAATTCCTTAGAGAACAGTTTCTTATAATTTAGCACAGTGGACTGGTTTCAAAATCAGTCGGTGTTGTATGTGAGAAAGAGAACTGCCAGCAGTTTAGTTGATGCCCTGTTCTGCTGAAGCAGACAGGTGTCTGTGTTTGAGCAGGATGGGAAGGTTGAGGGTCAGAGATCACACGTTTGACAGTGATACTGCATTGCTTCAAACCTCCCTCCCACAGCTTCCAAAGACTTTTGCTTTCTGATGAACTTGCATGACTATGAAACTTGCAAAGAGGCCGCCAGGATATTTTGGAAGGGCACAGGACTTGATGAATGTTAAAATATAGCTTTATACTGAGATTTAATTCAATAAGGGTGAATCCTATTGTAAATGCAGAAGCCAGCTGCTCTGTAAGCCATTGATGATATACATGTTTCATCACTTGAAAGCTCATATTTTAATCTTAATTTTTTGTTGTTTAGTCCCTTGGGAACTTCTCTGTAGTGAAAGACACGGCATACATTAGTTTAGGCCTTTAAATTATATTTATAGATAAGCAATAGGAAGAACAGGCTACACTACTGTTATTGATTCAGTTTGGTTAAAAAAATCCCCACCAATAAAACAGAGTGAAAAGAGAAGCAAAAGATTGTTGGAAGTTTCCAGCTGTATTAACAGTCCTTCTGAAACACACTAATAAGGCCAGTCCTGACCGTGCTGGATTTGTGTGGATTTATGAGGCAAATGTCTGCAGGTGTCCAGCCACTGAACCTCGGTACCTCCAACCATGAGTCCCACCACATGGGAGCTTTGCCAGGGATCTGCTGCATTTTATGAAGAGCTTCTAACTTCTGGATTTTTGTTGTTGTCACCAAACAATTTAGATATTCTGAGGCTCATGATCATGATGTTTCACCATTTGATTAACAGCACCCATGTAAGAACATGTTACAGCTGCTCCTTTCCTATCTTTCCTTTGCATGCCACAAACAGGGCTCAGCTGTCCTCAGCCAGCCTAGCTCTGTGGCCTGCAGTGCAGCTTTCTTAATTTACACTGACCTCCACAGACCGAAAGGTGCACCTTTGCAAAATGCACGTCTCCATCCCAAATGGAGCCTCCTTGTGCAGGGATCTGCCACATGCAGGGGGATTTTCTGACTCTGGAATCTGGGGAGTTGCACGCTGAACTTGGGCATTTGTTCTGACTGTAATTGGAATTGATTTTTAAAATCAGCAGGGAAAAAAATCATTCTATCTTGGATGTAAAACACAGCTGCATTTCCCACAAGGAAGGCCTTTTCCAGAGATGTGAAGCATCCCAGAGCATAGCCATGCATGGCTCGGGGAAGCACTCTGCTTTGTGAGGGGGTTATGTGCAGTTACAACCTTCATTCTATGAGTGACCTATTTGAGTAGAGAGAAGAACTGTTCTGTATAAGGGCAGCTGGTTTCAACTTCAGATGTTTTGAGAGAGGAGGAAATGCAGTGAAGGATAGAATTAGGTCACAACTTCATACTGCCAAGATTTTTCTCTTGATTGGCTTACTGCTTCTGTGAAGCAGTCTTTCACACTGGAAGGAATATTCTGTCCTCTGCACTCACTGGATCAAAGTATAAAGAGAATTCATTGAAATCATAAAAAAATTAATTTCTATATTTCTATGTGGAAGTATGGCAATAAAGACAAACCAATTTTCTCAGCTCTGTAATTAGCATTTATGCTTGAGAGATAAACAATCAAGTCAGTTACAGCATTTCTCACAAGCAGTTTGGAGTCTCACTAAAGTGACTGAAATGCAGGGCAACACAAGTACTGCTTGTGATGAAGTCAGACTCAGGGCAGGAATAGCAATGGGATTGTTGATGATTAGTAGGATAAGAATTAGGATTAGAAAGACCACTTATAAAACTGAGGAGCTCAGTTCAGTTCAGACAAGTCCTGAGCCCACTGATTGCTCCCTGCAGAGAGCAAGCTTGAAATCTTCATTCCCTGTGCTATTTAGAACTAATAAATGTATCCCAATTAGAAGCTTTCACATCATATCCCTCATTAAGACACTTTGGGGAGGGTGGAAAAGATAAAATTATTCAAAAGCAGTCTTAATAACTGGAGGAATATATTAAATTTGCCTGCATCCAAAGGGCAGCCCAGAGCTTTGCTTTCGGGGGCTGTGTGCACCCCATGTCTGCAGTTCCCTGCTATAGCGATGGTGAGGGGGAGGCAGTGGGTGAACAGAGCGCCTGCAAATCTGGCCTACATTGTGTGAAACAAGAAATTAGCAGAGATTTTGTGGCTCATGTTCTGATTGAATCTTTTGCTATTAGATTATATCCTCCTTCAAAATTGCTGTGGATTTTGAGCACTTACCCAGCTATATCCATGGTGAGGCACAGTTCTCGGATTCAGGTAAAACAAGCTGTTTATACCTTTTCATGAAATAACATGAATTCACAGCCATACCACTGTCTTCTTTTGGCAGTTTGGAGATGTAGGAAATACTGCAATCAGATGTTTCTAATTTAATGGAATCCCTCATTAATTTGATCTCTCCTTTAGTTCAATCTCAGCCTCAGGATAATAATTTGTATTAAAAATACAAATAATTTGTATTAAAAATAACATAATGACCACTCTTTCTTTAATCAATGGTGACTGCTTTAGGCAGGTATTAGCAGATAATCTGATTACTAAATACACAGTGAGTTGGCATTTAGCTAATAACTAACAGGGAAAATTTGGAAAACAATCAAAGGAGAAAAAAAATAAAAAGAGGAAGAGGGATAAGAGAAGAGAGCCTTACAAAGGCATGCAACATTTAAAAAAGTATTATGGAAAAGTTATTTTTGCTGGTGATTATTGTCGGTACAAGCCTCTAAGATGCACAGCCAGTGGTGTCAGCCGTGGGTGACAGGATCAGCCCAGCAGGGAGAGTACTCCAGAGTCAGGTCTATGGTAAATCTGACATCTTTTCCACTTAGACTTATTTAAACTTACTAATGGGATTTGGAGGTTAGATGCTTAGTGGTATTAGACAGGCACAGCTCCACTGAGCTCTGGCTACACCATTTGCAACCCTCTCTTTCTCGGTGGAGGTAGACACCATTTGCCTGCCCAGTAGCCTTTTTGTGGGAAGGATGTTGGGAAAGCCCTTGTTGTCTGGCCAGAACACTTGTGATGCACAGCTAAATCCAGGTTGTACACAGAGCAGTGTGGAGCAGCTCTGCAGTTGCTTCAGACCGTGCTGGGGAAGTCACCAGTCAGGCTCCCTGACCACTTCTCTGATTGTCACAAGGTCCCCAGCTCACTGGAGACTGAGAGCTGCCCGCTGCAGGACTGCCAGGTCTGACAGTGATGACAGGGCCATACTTGGAAGGGACAGTGCTGCCTCTCTCATTGCCTTACAAACATCATCTTGGGTCTGCATCTGAAGCAGGTGGTTTGTTGTCCACTATCTTTTCTTGTCAAATTGGCAGTAATGACAATTTGCTGTAATGACAGCCCTTCTAGTGAGCCAGTAGTTCTAACAGAGACTTGCACTGTTATTTTTCACCTGCCTCCCCCTCTCCCTGCTCCTGATGGCTTGAATGGGGCCCATGGCTGCTCAGCAGATGGCAATTCTCCAGGGTGGCACTATTGGAAGGGTACCCAGCACAGCACAAGGGATCCCAAGCTGTTACAGAGACACCTTTTGGCTACAGCAGAAGAAAAAGCCTTGACAGTTTGCTGTTTGCAAGTTACCAATAGCAAAAGGGAGATTTACACTGTGAACTGACATTTTCCAATGTGCTGTAACTCTCTGCCCAAGTGCCCAGGTTCGCTGGGGCTCTGTTCAGTGTATTTTACACTGAGGTGGTGATGAAAGCTGTCATGCCATCTCAGAAGGGACCTCTGGGGGTGGTATGAACTGAACGTGCTCATCACACCAGGGCCTTTGAAGCTTCCAGTAGAGACTGCTTGAAGTCATCGGCATAATAATGCAGCAGGTTTGGGAGTTAAGAAATGCAGGGACTGTTACTCCCATTTCTGACAGGGTGCCATGGCAGCTGACCACTGGACTCCTATTCATGTTAATGAGGCTCATTCCCAATGTCCCCTTTGTAAGAAAGGCTGCGCAGCAATACCTGGGAATTAGGATGGTCCAAGTGGCAAAGATGCTCCAAAGCAGCATTTGTCTTCTGCAAACCAGAGGTATTGACACCTCCCTGGGAGACAGAAGAGGATGGTGAAGTGACATCTAGATTTGTCTCAGTCTAGATGTATATTGGAGCTGAAATGGGTGTCAGAGCAGCTCCACCTGGTACTCCAGTGCTATAGCTTTGAATCCCTTTCTTTTGGGTCCGTAATCTTGTTACTTTTGTGTTTGAGGAACTGTTATCAAGATTGACAAAACAAATTGATAATTCTATAAAAATCATTCTGCAATAGATTTAATTGATGTAGTCTGTCAAGTCATGATGGATAGTTGTGAGTCAGTGATGAATAGAATGCAAACAGAAATAGTGTAGAAGATGGTTTAGTTGAATAAACTAAATTCCTGCATACTATTGCCTGGATTCCTGCATACTATTGCCACCAAATGGCTTGCTGTGTCTTTTTTACACACTCCTTTGCCATGCTGTCCATCAGTTCCTGGATCTGTAGCATAGCAATTAATCTCTTCTTGTAAAATGCTTTAGGATCAGCACAAAACTTGCATTGTATTTTTATTGTACTTCTGGTGACTGAAGAAAAAGAAAACCCTTTTAATTGTGACAGAACAAAAGCAACGAAACAAGTACAAATTCTTTAGGGAAGACAGACAAGGGTGCCTAAGAACTAGTCTTAGCTCCAAATGTTTCCAATTGCTTATTTGCAGGAAGAAGTAATTAATCACAAAGTGAAATCTGTTCAAGATTAGCTTAAATTGCCGAAAGTTGTAAAAGACTCCAGACAGATTTGAATTATTAAAAACAACAGACAAAAACACTAAAGGGAATCTTGAGTTGGATAAATGCAGATTAATTCCTAGTAAAAAAATAAACGAAATATCCTTATGTGAATGTCCAGAGTTTTCAGGTCAAGACTCTAAGCATGGACATGTCTGCCCAGGACAAGTAAATAGGGTGCTGCTGGGCTGTAGACGAAATACATTCTGCCATTTCTACAGAATGCTGACACCCTTGCTCCTAGCCCTGCAGTCTGAGCCAAATCACCTCAAAAACCAACAACAAAAAAGGTCTCACAGCAAGGAAGAGATCAGGACTGTGTGCTGCACTTCCTATGGAAGGAGATGTTGAGACCCTGAGGTACAGGGAGAAATGCTTCCTGCCACAGGGAAATGATTTGAACAGTTCACTGCTGCAAAAGGGCCAGGCATGGTGAAACACTGGGTCTGGATGATGTTTAAATATTTGTAACTAATGCCATTAAAACATCTATTATGTAGTATCCCACAACCTGATTTCCTGTTGCGCCTTCTTGTTTGAAGCTGAAGCACACCCTGGTGTCCTGTGATTGCAGCTTCAGCAATAACTGCCATCCAAACACAGATACATAAGATGAAGGATTAATATGGCAGAGCATAAAACCTTTTCTCCCAGTAATGCAAATAGAAAAAAGTTTCAAAGAGACTTTCTTCCCTGGCCAAGAGAAGCTGCATGACTGGCTCACAGGTATGGGAAGTTCTTTTGATGGTTGCACTGGTGGTTGTACCTGGGCAGACTACTGGCCCATTTCCAACAGTAACTTGATTCAAATTTAGTGCCCATGTAGGAACCAGAAGAATTTTATTACCTTGATTTAATTAATTTCCTTTAGAAGAACATTTATGTCCTTCTGCACTTTGGAGAGGTGCAAAGTTAATAGCTTGCTACTTGTAGATACACTGCAGGGATTTCATATTTTTTTAAGGTTAATCTGCTATTCACTGCAGTTTGTCTGGACCATTAAGACTCCAGTGAAATCAGGCAAAACCTGGCATCTGACATGAGATCTGTAACTGCCCCCCAGCCCCACTTCACACAAGTTCTGTCCCTGGGGCTGTCCTGTCTCTCATTCTGCTGTGCAGGGGAGTGTGGGCTCCTCCCAGCACCTGTAAAACACCAGGCAGCAGCTGGAGAAAGGAGCTTTCTATGGATCTGTTCAGCTAGGGCTGGTACCAAAAAAAGCAGACATATGTAAACACCTGAGCAATAAACCTCCCTATTCCTGACCCTTCTCTTTTTGGAGGATAAGAAATAGAGTTTTGTGATTTTACCTTAAATTATTGTCTGTTACTTCCAGTCCTTCCTTCTATACATGTCCTGAGTCTGCCAGCTGTAATGTAACAAGAATAACACCCTAATGACAGCAAAAAAAAAGGGTGAGAACAGGACATGTAGTAGAAAATGCACCTTCGGCAGCTATTAATTTGAGTTCTCTGATTTTACAGAAGCAAATCTACTTCAGAGCTGCTCTCCCAGTGACTCCTTTGGTGTCTGTTTGCCAGACAATGATTTTTGCTTATTTTGAAGCACTGAACTGATGGTAAGAAGCCTGTCCCCATCTTCCATGGGGGTGGGCTAAGCACCAGGCTGTAGTGCTGCCTCCTGAGACAGCACCAGCAGCACCAAGTGCAGTAGATTTGAAGGCCCAACACTGTGTTTTAATCTGTATCTTTCTCCACAGAGCTACAAGTCTTAGCTCAGAACTGAAAATACAGCCTCTCTCTGCAGAGTAGGTAGTGGCAAATATTTCACTTGAGCAGTTTGCCTTGGGAACTGCTTCCATCAGAGCCTGGTTAAAAGCACCTCTGGGTAAGGAGGATGGTGTGATTCCTATGGGGCACCACAGAAGCTCATTAACTGGGGCAAAACCAGCAGCCTGCAGAGCTCAAGTCATGCAGGGAGGCTTTCTGCAAAAGGAAGGTTAATCAGGTAGAACATAGCTCGACTATTGGCTGAATTTCTGAGTTGGTGAAAAATCTGATACAGACATTTTTGCATCAGCTGAAACCAGGCATCTGTTCCACTTGTGTTCATGTCTGGCACAAGCTGAAATGAGAACGCCAGACTGTGGCTGCTTAAGGACACCCACAAGAGAGTTTGCACTAACAGAACTAAATTAATTTCAAACAGATTTTAGTTAAACTAGTATAATTATCATGTCTTGACAAGGGTTCAGTTTCCTTTTGCATATCTTTTCCCTGCAGAGTGATGATTGCCACTGACAAATGGCATAATCTAACTCTGTTTAGCTTAAGTCCATGGCACTTTGTTGAAGTGAACAGAGATTACTCTGGCAAAGCCCAAGTATCTGTCAGGCTGTTAAACGTGTTGTGTATTTACTAACACCTTTGGAGTCTGCTAGCTTTGTATTTTTCAAAAGGATGAGGACAATAGCTTAAACTGTTTTTGAAAGGCTTTCATACAGTGTCTAAGGAATAAATGTGAACGGCAGGTAGTAGTTACACTTCAACTAATTCTGATAATTGAAACTGATGACATACCTGTGCAAAGCCATTGTGACTGTGGGGAGAATAGAGCCTGCAGGCTGGTTTTTTGGCTTGTTTTTATTTTTTCTTTCAAGAGTATTTGTGAACAGTGTGACTGAAGCACAGGGCTGCTCCGATGTACATGGTGTCATCTGTTCCACGCTAATAAATTAGCATCTGCAGCTACCATTGCTGCCTGTCAAATCTGGGTACAAAATTGAGCTGTTTGATCTCAGTGCCACTGAAGTGTGTCTGCACGACAGGGAAGATGCACATTATCCCATCTGTTTCCCACAGACCCTCCATCAGGTCGGATGCTTCAAGGTAACGCATCAGACGCAATGAATTCCACCGCAGACAACTGCCCGGGAGGCATCCTCCTGCTTTGGCACTGCATGTAAAAATTTGACTTAAGAGTAATTTTATTCCTTCACAGCAGGTCATTTAAACCCTGTCCACTGTAGGGAAATTTCTAACTTTGGCTCAGCTCCTTACATACCAAGGGTTGTCCCCAGTGTGGCCATTGTCATTAAAGTGCCAAGTCACTTCTCTCCAAGCAGGCCTTACAAGACACTGGTTCAATCAACAGCAGCCACTGGTGGCCGGTTTATTTTTGGGCTGTTGCTGCCACTTGTCCAGATGGGGCTGAAATAGTGCCAGCCTAGTGAGGCTTCTGGGGCAAATGCCAGAGGTGGGAGGTGGGGCAGTGTCTGGAGCGCTGGCAGTTCTGCAGCTGGGATGCCCAAGTGTGCACCTGCCACACCTGCACTGCTGCTGCAAACACAGCTGCTCTTGGAATAAAATCCTGTGCTGCACTGGCCACATGTATATGCCTCAGAAATACACGTTTTTGTCTAATTACCTAGGAAGGGAGAAAAATTAGGCGACTGCAAGTTTGATTTTGAGTGTAATAAAACTAGTTTATTTACACAGTAACATGAATGCCACAGAGTACACAGCAAAGTACCACAGCAAACCAGAGTGTAACTGCCCCTGATCACAAAGGAAGGCTTGAAGTTTATATACTTATTTATATAAAAATGTGTAAATATCAATATGAAGCACCAGATAAAGCAATGCAACCAGGAATTCAAAATACAAATTACCCACAAGAATGGAACTGAAAAAAGAAATTAAAAAAAAAATCCCTTATTCAAGGCATTTAAAGAAATCCCATTTATAAAAGTCCACTGATTTTGGAGTCCCTAATTCAAAAATAAATTTCTCCCTTTTATTAAAAACAAGAACATATTCTTAAATGCTCAGCATAATTAAGTTTTAAAAGAAAAAAACCCAAGGATTTCAACTGCAAAACCTTCTAATACCAACAATCCAAAGAATACGGAAACAGAAGTTTTGAGTTGGTTTTGAAGGAGTGTTATTTATGAAATGACTATATTAAAATTTACACACTCTTAAAATATATATTATATATACAATATATAATATATATATTTTTTCAAGCAAAAAGGGGCAAAGAATACTTTTGGGATATAAAATTCATATACATACATATATATTAAAACATACCCACGTGCACTCATATATATATATGTATGTATATATATATTTATGAACAAATATTCCGTATTAAAAAAAGCTCCAACCTCTTCTAAATCCCTGAAATCTTCTCCTTAGATTTATGGAAAAAAAAATCTCTATAGTCTGAAGTACAAACCAAATTCTCAAATTCTGTAGAGTGGTAAAATGCTTATGTACAGGTAAGTTGAGTATTTCATTTCTCACTGGCAACTCTGCTTGATCTGAAAGCATTCTGTGGTTTCCAGGTAAATGCTGAGTGGAGCACCAATGCAAGGAGACTTACAGGAAATTATTTAAATTACATTCTACACCTACTCAAAGTCACCGTCCTTCTAATACTGCATCCAGGTGAATAAGGAAATCCATACAAATGTCTACCAGAAATTCTCTGCAACACAGCAGGGAAAAAGACTTGCTCCTTCTTTTGGAGTTGAGGGTGCCCTTAAGAAATTTCTCCCCAGTGTTTTGAAAAGTATTTTTTGTGTATTCGTCTCTTGAAGTCTTTGTAATCCCCATGATTGTTTACAGAATATTTCCACAGGTGTATTTTTATAGAGGTATTTAAAATTCTATTCTGTACTTCTTTGATGTTATCTGACTGCATAACTAAATCACAATCCCATCTCTGCGCTGGCTGAAGGGTTTTGATTGTGCTCTAGGTCTTACAGGAATTTTAACACAACCAACACCACCTCTGCAAAAGCAGAATAAAACTGATGGTCTAGTCATGCACTTAAGTACTGTTGGTACTGAGAAAGTCAATTTGGAGAAAGGGGGAAAAGAAAGTGCATTAAAAGGTCTGACTCAGTTTCTGTTTAAACCTCAGAAAACTTAAAATTGATTTAAATAAAGACAGGATCATTTAATTTATATTTACATATTGATTTGTTATTATAAACAAAAATTTAATTTAGATGGGAATCTCAGCACAAGAATTCAGAAACAGATCCATTTTATTTCAGCAGCAAATACATGTTAAAATTAAGGACCGACAGTGTGAAGCTGCTGAATAAATTCTGCAAGTAGCTGAACCCTAACACACATATTTTATTTAAATAATATATTTTTCTCTATAACACGTAGGTATTGTCTTGTGTTAACATGTCAAGATGATCCATTCATACCTTGTGGGTGGGATGTGCAGAGCATAAAAGATTTAAGGTGGAACATTTTTGTAAATCCTACCTGCACTCTTCTCTGTGGGGCAGCACCATGGTATCCTGGCTGGAGTTACTGATTTCATCAGTCTGAATACTGAAGTGTCACCAGGCTTCTATATTTGGACATTCCAGGGGCTCCAGAAGAAAATTCTGGATTCCCTCATTCCTAAAAATTTGTAGGCAAGCTTTTACTAGTAGAGTCTCTTTATATTCACCTGGTTATGCATATTGACTGGATCGCATCTGAGGTTTGACAGATAATTAGTGTTTTCCATTTAAGAAATACAAAACTAACCCACTTTGCACACCGACTCAGGAGCAGCTCTTGTAGCGCTCCTGTTTGAACAGAGGTTTGCATTTTTCCCCGCAGCCCAAGGGTGGTGTGCAGCAGCCACCACCTACAGCAGGAGCGGCACATTTCACCCTCCCCGCCGCTCCCAGACCAAGGCGATCGCTCCCCTGGCCAGCGCGGAGCGTCTGCAGCAGATTGTCAGAGCAAGAGGCTTCTCCTGATGCCTGGTCAGCCTGCGACAACTGACTTGGTATCCACTGCTATTCTCCCTCTGCAGAGCCCAAACTGGAAAGCCCACAGTTTTGTTACTTTGTTACTATTTTTGTTATGCTGCACCACAAACATCTCAAAGGAATCCGTTCACACAAATCTTACGGAATAGATCAACCCAGTATCATACAAAGTACAGCATTTAATTTTGTAAAGTCTTTTGCGTCTTTACGTGGGCAGTATTATTTCTAGGGCTGTTATGAAAAGAATAAGCTTTCCACCAACTGACCAGCTACATTTCAGGTTTTTGACAAGGCACTAAACATTGTGAATCCAATCACTGTGCTCTCTCTGTAATATTAGAGAGGGTTTTAATGGCTCTAAAAGGATCAGAAACCACTCATCCTAATTCTTCAAACGAGCATTTGATTTTTCCAGAAATTAGTTTCCACTGGAAAAATCTTTAGAGCTCATGTTAAAAATATTTGAATGACAGCTTTTATTATTAGAAAAATATATATTTACAGTCAATACTGTTATCTTAGATTTGCAGCTCTTCCTATTTCTTGAGCTCAACTGAAAGTGCGACATTGCTAAAAAAAAATTCAAGATCTGTGCACATATTCAAGTACGTTCTAACATGCACAGCCAGGGGTTTTGTTCCTGCCATACACAGGATCCTGTTACAAACAGAGCGGGTTTTTTTCCTTTTGCTTAGCAATTATGCTGTAGCATTCTCAGGATTTGTTTACAATCAGTTTAATGCATACATTCTTGTGTATTTACGTGGCACAATCTGGTGCCAGGATGGAGAACCACCACAAACACAGTTGCATCAGTTATGGGCAGATCTGCAAAGTCAGCCTTAAGCTCCTCAAGGAAGAGCTCAGGCCAGATCAGGTTCGACTACATTGACCATTCTTTCTTTTTTAAAGAAAAAAACCACATGACATTACAAATTGCTTAAGTTTACCCAGTGCTGCACAAGAAAGAGGTTGGTAGTGAACATCTATCCATGCTTGATTATACTGCAGAGCTAAAATGAGTATTGTTCATCACAAAAGATACAAACTGAAATTTGATAGCTAGAGATACAAAGGCGTTGGACCAGCTGCATTAATACGTACGGTTGTACAACATTCAAAATCCAACTTTGCATGTGCGTGTTGACATCAAAGTGACAGTGGGAACACGTCCCAGAACATGGGAACGCCCAGAAGCTTCAAGGGATTGCCCCACTGCAATGCCAGGTGGTCCAAGAGTTACTCCTATGCCTATCTGAGCTAGCTGAGAAGTCAGGTACATACACACACTACGGAACAAACACAAAACCAGACCACAGAGAACAAGAAGCCCCACTGGCAGCTCAGCACACTGTCACTAATAGCTAAGGTAGTACACGAGTGACTTGCCATGCTTGGTGTATGTGAACTATGGGAGCATTGCCCTCCTGTGTCCAGATAAAGCAGGGCTGTGCTGAACAGGAGATTCTTTGTCAAGGTTCTTCTACGAGCTGCTCAGCAGTAGTGTAGAAACTTTCTTTCCCAATGAAGAGGAAGTACTTCAACTACATACATTGCACTTGGGCTTTTAATGCACTGTCCTGTTTTTCTGCATCAATGCCGCCATCCTAACCTTTTTGCCAAAAAGAAAAACATACATATCACATTAAAATATATTATCCTTGTCATTGCCTGATCCTTCACTGATACAGGTGAATCAAACAAAAGAATAATCATCAGAAGTTTCAAAAAAATCTCTAGAAAGGTCACAAAGACAGTCTATACTATGGCACAATCGATGTAGGCTTCCAGACGCTATTCAGCTGAGCTCTGAGAGATGCCAGAGAAGAATAATACAGACACGTCAACCCCTCGATGTATGGCGTGGATCCAGAGCTACTTTCGCTGACTTTAAGCCTGCAGGACTGTTTGTTCAGTTTCCATGCATCTGGTCCAAGAATGCATATGCTGTATAAAGTGGCTATTTGTTTCAAGGCTGAAGTGAATTGATTCCTCACAGTTTTAACAATTAAAATGGAACATCAATCCATAAAAAGAACACATGGATATCTGTGCATTTATGTGCCAGGAAAGTAAAGGAAGGGGCTGCAGATCTAGCATTGGATAAAGGCTGGTGTGTAAAGTGAACACTGTAATGTACAGCTTTAAAAAATAATACAAGAATTGCACATAGATCCATAGGAGAGAAGCACAGGCTCATAACTAGGGCTGTCTGCTTTCCATTGGGTCAGAATAGTCGGGATCGCTTTTCCCCCTGCATCCAGATCTGTTCTTCAGAGCAACTCGGGAAACAACTCCTAGCCTAGCATACTGAGCAAAGACATTGTCTCTAGAGAGGTTCCATGAGAAATGGCTGTTAGGGCACAGAAAGAAGTCAGCAGTGGCCTCTAAAAGTGAAAAAGCTCCTTCAAGTTAAGGTTTTAAAAATTCTGACTCTTCAATCCTCACTAATTCCTGCTGTAGTCCAAAACTCTGTCTGTGATGCTCTTTGAGCTCTCCTGACAACATTCCATCTTTAGGGTGTTGTCTGTAGCAACATCAGAAAACACTGGTTACAACAGACAAGAGATGGGCAGCCAAGCACTGCTGCAGGAAATGTGGATCATGGTGCTGTTGGTCATGGCTGCAAAACTCAACAGCTCCCTCAATAATTAAACAACAGTGTTTTTGCCCCCTTGTTTTTACCCTTCAGAGAACTGTGTCTGCAGTAAAAGTGTCTCCATGTTGCCTGTCAGCTACACACAGACAAGCTCTAAACATTTCTATCTCCTGCCAACAAACCTGCAGAGCCAATTTCAGTCTCACTTTGCAGTATGGCATTAAGTGACAAGAGCAGACCGAAACAAAACAGAAGAGGTGGCTTTTATTTTCATCCCTGATTCATAGCAGTGATTGTCAGAGAAGGTTATGTATGTCCTATCCATTTCAAGTCAGGCTTTAGTGCTTTTTGTGACAGAAGGGGAATTTCAATGGCCCACCATGTGTTGTATTGTTCTTGTATAAATGTGGTTATGGCTACAGTACATCAACAGTTGAAAGGTGAAAGTTGCCTAGGAAATAGCATAGACAAAGTGTGCATATTCTGCTTTTTAATGCACAGGTCCTCAAGCTAAGGGTGTGATTAAGGCAGCACTGATGAAATCACAGATCCATGGTTAGAAAGGAAATGGGTGGGCAGTGAGGCAGAGGAGGAGGGAAGAGGACTGAACACAGGTGCTTCCTGCTCACTGACACTTGCTGTGGTTAGCAGGAAAACCACATCTGGGGAGGAAAGTACAGATGGTGTAAGGTGTAAGAGAAAGATCAGAATCTGGTTGAGAGCAAAGGAAAGAGGAGCACAGCCTGCTTGTGGGGGACTGACTAAGCCGAGAGGAAACGTGTGGTATGTGGAGCGAAAGCAAATGAGTGTTTTGTGGCATGGTGGATAATTCATCTCACATTCACCACTAATCCGTCTCTGCTTATGGTCACTGCTATTCACTAATCAATGCTATGTAGGAAATGACAGAAACTACCCAGGAGAAGAGGGCAGTTTGTTTACTGCAGTGGTAGAAATAGTGGTATCAAAGCTTGCTCTCCTTTTCAGCCAGATATAAATCAAGTTACATACTGTTTGATCCAAATGCAGTCGTGTATGTGATCAATCCCTAGCAGGCCTGGCAAAAAAGTGAAGTTTCTGTCATACTTGGTACAGGATGCAATTTCTCCAATTAGAACCTATTTGCTCAGAGTTGCTGGCTTTGGTGTCTAGGCTGTTTTGTAACAATTCTACAAAGTGTGAGCCCTAGTGCAGGCTGGATTGAGGGCTGGGGCAGAGGTGGGGATGCTTCACGAAAAGCAACAGGCTCTACAACTAGTGCTGCTTCATGAGTCTCACAATGCGCTGAAGTGAGTCTGTAGTGGCAAAAGCCAGGTATTGACAACAAAGCCAGTCTTCCAGAATAATTCCACAGTCCCTCTCCAAGGACTTCTCTGCAAACTTGATCATCAGCAGCGTCCTTTTTATATCAAGCCAGTTCTGAAGTATAGCATCTCTCCGTGAGGGGTTGGAAGACGCACTGAGGGCATGGAACAAGTCCTCACGGGGACCCCAAAGCAAACACTGAAGGATTCCTTTGGCTTCTGATATCAAGATCCTCTCTGAAGGGTTGGGATTCAGCAGGCAGCTGGCAAGTTGCTGAAGCCCTTGAGAGTAGAGGGAACGGCAAGGAATCTTGGGGAGATCAGCACAAGTGTACTCCTTCTCCTTCAGCTCTGGATTCTCATCAAAGGGGTTGGGTAAGTGCAGCATTTCATAGATGAGGATGCCAGTCTGGAACTCATCACACTTCTTGTACTGTGTTGCAGTGATAATTTCTGGAGCCAGACGGGACTGATCCCGTAGGACCTCAGGATCCACCATATGACTCTTCTGCTTGGCCTGGGAGAAGTTGCTCACAATTAATCTGGCTGGGCAGGCAGTGCTGGGACCGGGTTCCGTGGCGTCGGGGCTCTGGGGGCTGCCTCCCGGTCTGGAGTGAACCAGCAGCAGGTTCTCCAAGCGCAGGTCACAGTGTGTGATGTGGTAGGGCTTCAGGTGCTCGAGGCCCAGGCACAGCTGCAGCAGGAGCAGGCACACCTGTCTCTCGTACAGGTCGGGGCTCTTGGTGTGGCGGGGCGCCGAGTCCCGCACGAAGTCGGCCACCGTCAGGTGCGGGACCTCCCGTGTGATCACCACCACGCGGCTGCGGGGCTTGCTGATGGTGCCCTGGCTGCTGGGGCTGTCTTTGTGGGAGGCCTCTGCAGGGGAGGCAGTGTCTCTGTTCTTCTGCTCAGGTTTCTTCTCCTCTTCTTCCCGCTCTTCTTCTTCCACATCTGGTGCGTCGTCATCCTCCCACGGAAGGAGACGAACTGGCACTTCAGCGAGGAAATGGCCACAGTCTTGCTGGATGTTAAAGTTGATAGCCAGGCTCTGCCGGATAGACAGGCTGTGATAATACTGCTGGGATTCCTTAGCCTTGCTCTTACAAATCTGGGGGGAAAAATAAACAGAACAGACATAATTCTTTAATTTCTAAATTCTGTATCTTTTTAAAAATATGTACTTTGTTGATGGGATTTCCAGTCTAGGCCTCAACATGCAAAATGAACACTTTTTAATGAACTGACCTTGGCAGACTGTCTTAAGGCACCCAAACAGTTTTCATTGTCTAGTAAGCAACTGCAGAGCAATACATGCAGGCATCTCTCCCCCTGCATAGATGATCCAATGAAAAATACAATTCTGGTTTTTAATCAGAACAGCAGCTGATACATGGTAAATGCACATCAAAGCTTTTTTATAGTTACTTGTTTATCCACATAATTTAATTGCAATGTTTGTGTGAAGCTTGAACAAGATAAAAATAATCAATAGCACTGTGCAAAGAAATATGCATGAAGTATTTGACCAAAGGCTTGCACATGGCTGAGTTAGCATGGCATAACAAGTCAGCCCCTGTCAGCTGGGTAACTGATGTTTGCTCCTTGCCCACTGGAACTGAAATCCCTGAGCTGCAGCAGTGTGTCTGCAGTGAGGGGTGTGTGTGCATGGCACAGCCTGCTGCCAGGCACACTTGGCTCAGGTGATGAATGGACAATCATTGGAACATGGTGCCTTAATTGCTTTCAATCAATTGTCAAGATCCAAAGCATATGCTTTGGTTTTTTGCCATGTATAGCTCTATTTATGTCCAGAAGTATCTTATTGATATATACATTATCAACATAGCAATTATCCTTATTAATTGTTTGCACTGCTGTAACAACTGGCAGCTCCAGTTGTTATGATAAAAGTCACCAAAAAAGCCCTATTAGGGCCTCTTTTTCTATGGCATTTACTGATTAAAATTACTAAGACTCAGCTGTGTTGACCTTTGCATATTAACCTTAGTTCTACTAAATTCAGAGATCGTTCAAAGCATGTAAGGTTAAGTGTATGCTTTAATTTTTACATGGTTAGAGTCTAAATATTCACTTGCTATAATGCACCAACGGGTTTTTAAGTGCAAAGCTCAGAGAAGAAAAAGGAGGAAGTCATCTCTCTCCAGATGAAGTTATAGCTTCCTTTAGCTCATCTCTGAAACCAATGAAAGCCAGGTTACTAAGGTTAGTACAAGTCAGCATTTCTTATGCACCAAGAAACCCAGATCTCATCCTAGCCCCAAATGGAAGCATTAGGTGACTTTTCTTCCTGTTTCTCATTTTCCCCCTTCTCAGAACCTCTGCAGGTAAGTTATAAACCTACCTTTCAGTAATGCACACATAAATTTTTCATATTTTACATGCTTATGTGGTTAAGAAATATAAATGGGAGATTTAATCTTTTATGGTACTCTATCAGAAAACTGCATTGTCAGATAACCATAGGAACTTAGACAAAAGTTGTACCAACATTCTGATTGTCCTCTTGTCTTTGAGACTCTGCATATTTCCATATTTCACAAGCATTTATATTTCCCTACTCATTATGTGCACTAAAACTGCCTGTTTATACCTGCCACAAACACACAAAACTGATTTGAAAAATGCATTTTCTAGGCAATTTCATTTACAAGAGGAAATGTTGATCCTCACCCTGTTTATACAGTGGCTTTTGCTCATTTAAATTCAAATGTATTTTGCCCTGTTAGAGGTGAAGTGGGTGAAGTGTGCCCCCGGTTCCCTTCTCTCAAGAGTTATAGAGGCAAAAATATAGCAATAACCTTTGAATTATATAGGGAAAGAAAATGCCAGCTGATTGTCTTTGAAACTGAAGTCCCCAGACTGATTAAATACTTAATACTGCCCAGAAGATAGAATAGAAAAGCTACACAGACAGACCCATATATATGTGCTGAATGCACACACATGGTGTATATCAAATCTGATGGGAGAAGAGCTAGTAAGGAAAACAAAATTGTTCCACCTTCTATGCCCTTCAATCAAGTCCATGGCCTTTTTCTTGCACAGCCAGCCATGGGAATACTCAATTCCAACTGCAGAAAAGGTTCAGCATGTTGTAATTCAGCCTTTAGTTTTTAAAAATACTTAAGGGACCTAATCAAAAAACAACAACAACAACAAAACAAACTTCATTCTGAAAGAGTTTAATTTTAAAGTCAAGTTTACTTGCTGAAAAACAATGTTGAGAACCACACTTGGCCTTAGCTACTGCACTCTATTTCTTCATCCACGGAGGATTTCTAGTGGCACCAGTCAGCTAAAACCGATATTCCGCTAGGAATATATAATCCACAAAGTATGTGCTCTAAAAACAATATACACTTCTCGGTTTGGTAAACATAAGGATTTTTAAAGTTTATGAAAAGGATTTTTCCTTGCCAACAGAAAAAGAAAAGCAAAGGAATCAAGACTTTTTCCTGGTTTTTAATTTTAGCCCTAGGCAGCCTCTTTTTCCTACTTACTTCAGAGAATGTTCTCAAATTTACTACTGTTTTAGTTAAAATTGAAGATAGGATCTGTATCTCTCAAAATTAGCTTTGGTTCCCTCATTTTAGAAAGCATGGCCAATCCCAGAACTGTGAGAGTACAGAAGCACACTTTCATCCACGCCCTATAGATGTGGTAATGCTTTCCTCTAATTTAGAAATGACTGGCTGTGCACATCTGCATTCAAAGGCATCCAGCTGTTGGTGCAGAGGATGTTTTTCCTGAGCCAGTGGCTCAGAAGGCCACTCTCATCTGTTTGTTTCCCTGGGAAACACCTCTCCAGCCTACTAAACCCACCCTAAACCAGTTCTGCTTCTCTGTCTTCTTCATCTTTCTTCACACTATTCAATCTTAGGTCAATTTTACTTCAAATGAAAATGACAGCCCTTCTCCTTGCTGATTGGCTAAAAATTGATTCTGGATTCCCATCCTTGAACATGATACCTTTGAACTGGGGAAAATGTAACTTTCCCCATCTTCTTTGTTCTATCTTTGAAAATACCCAGCCCTTACTTCTCCCATCTTTATTCCTAATCCTCTGATTTGTGTTGCTCTTTTCTGGATTCTCCCCAGGTATTACATCTTTCTGAAGAGTGTACCCTATAATGAATTCAGTATTCCAGCTGAGACCTCTCTAGCATTCAGCAGAATAGAGCTTTGAGTACAATGATCCTTGAACACTTCTCAGGAAGAATAAGTTACATTACTAACTCCCTGTGTTCTAGAAAACATTCAGAGCAGTGTCCACTCTCAAGTGTGAAGCCCCAGCAAGGCCAAACTTTCCCCCAAATCAGTTCTTAAATATGAGGTCTTGTTTCAGACTCCTCTCTGTATCAATAAAACAGAATTTAAATTATCAACAAACCAGACATTAAATACTAAATAGTATCACAATTAAAACCAATACTAAAATGACTGCATTCATTAAAAGAGATTTTCCCTCCTTATTGTGCTGTTAAGGAATCTAACCAATACAGGGAAAAAACCTCTAATCCCACAAATGGCCAATAGTGATTGGCTACAAATGGCTTCTGGACACTTGCAGTTGTCTTGTTTAATACATAGAAGTAGATGGGTACATGAACCTGCATTCAATATCTACAAAGACAAGAGAGCTGAGATCTGATTCGAGATGTATTTTCTGCTTCTTGCTTTTTGTTTACAAACACCGTCAAGTGAGAAGTGGAAGAGGCAGCTGGGTTATTACAGGCTGCTTAAATTGCTGACTACACAAACACTAAAATTCGTACACTGGGCACTCTGCAATTTTCAGGAGGAAGGGAAAGCTGGGCTGTCTTTTGGCAGCACCCAAACTCAGAGTGGGATAACAAATCAGACACCTCTCTGAATTCATAAAGCAATTTCTAGAAGACAGACCTGCAGTAATCTGAGGTTCCTGTAAGTGTCTGGCTACTGTTCAGGTAAGTCCTGGGGTTTTACCTTGCACTGTTCAGATTCTTTTACGTTGCAGGTTCTACTCAGAAGTCTATTTTATATTACCATTTTGCAACAGAGTAGTGAATACTGGTGTTTAATACCATAAATGGGTAATTATTCTTGCCCAAGCACTTTGTACTGGAATAACTCCACTATCACCTAAAACTACCATCTGAATGACCATCAAATAAAGACTTAAAACTTTCAAAATGGTTTGAACAGGAGTCTAAGTTATGTGACTAAAGTCAGTATTTACATTTGAAAAATTTAAGGAACGAATAGTGAAATTTATTGGCCGCCCTAGCCAGTATTTTCAACTGCTGGTGATGAATTGCTAGAGGAGTGCACACAGTGCTTTTCGGCTTGTGGTGGTTAATTCTGTGTCAAAGCTTGGAAAAAATATACAGTCTAGTTTCATTTGCATTTTTAAAGCTTTTGTCTGTTCCAGTCATCTACTCAAAAAGATGGAAATCCTGTTGCCTTTTACACGTAGAGTATGCTGCATACCTATTTTTTGGCACAGGAAGAAAGGGTGAAAATACTTTGACTAAAACACTAACACAGCAAGTAGGATCAATCAGTAATTTACCATTTGCTTTAATGAAATACATCCAGCCCAGCTATGAAGATATGGTATGTGATAACAGCTGAAAGGAAGGTGTTGATAAGGCCTTGGCCAGCCTTATTTCATGAGCTGATAAAGAGCTGGTTGTTCAAAAGGTGAAGCAATGTTGGTGAAAAACCCTTCCATATGATGCAAGAAAGCAATGAGAAAAAAGGAGAGTACAAGTAGGAAGAAATGCAAAGTATCCATCTTCCTTTTCACTGGAATGCACTGTCATCATGTATCTTTTCTTTAATGCATCCACATGAACTGAATGTTACGTTTATAGGCACAGGACAGGTTTCTTCATATCCTGCCATTTCAAATTTCCTCAGTGCTCCCAGCCCAAGAAGCAGGATTTGAACGTTTCAGAGCTTCTACAAAATGTTGTGCATTAGCTTTTCTTTTTCCTTTATGAGTCCTGTGCCATCAGCTTTCCCAGCAGGGAATCTCATTTCCACTCTGTCCTATGCATTTTACACGGCATCAGTGAACTTAAAGCACGATGAATATTGTGGGAAATGAATTTACAAGTGCCGAAAATGAGAAACACAGAAGATCACAAAGACTGTACCATCTGTGCCACTTTGTTGTACTGCACAGAGGGACAACTGCAAATGAAATTCTGTGTAGAATGAAAGCTTGCTAATCCCAAATTGATAGCTTGTTCTTGGCACAACGCTGTTTTCCAAGGAGGCCAGTTTGATCTCTGATTGACCTCATTTTCTTGATCTGGCCTTGGAATAGAGCTTTGACTTTTTAACGATGTGCCAAAACACAGAATTCTATTCTGCTGTGACTGAACTGGGAATGGGCTGGAACTTGAATGTACATTGCTTTGTTTTGATCTGGAGCACGAAGTTCTGGGACAACCTTTAACAGTGCTTCTGACAGGAAGCTCCACTAGGAAACTGAATTACCAAATAAAACCACCTTAGCACACTGTGACAAACTAAACATGACTAGAAAATAATTGTTAGCTGCAATACGAAACTGCCAGCCAAGTTCAGCCCATTGTTGCTTACTTCTGCATTCTTGTTTTATATCTGGGACACGAACCTTACCAGGAATCCCAAGGTTTTACTGCTAGGAGAACTTCCATTGCACTACAGCGATCAAAGCAATAAATTCAAACTGCTCCTTCTGAGCTGTTTGCACCTTTGCAGTTCCTGTTACCCCACCTGAGCAGCATTGCCACACGTGCCTGTGGCCAGAGCCAGCTGGGTTTTATGGCTGTTTTTCTGTGTGGACTCTGAATCATGGCTTCTGTGAGTCACCCTGTGATAATGGGCAGTGTCTGCTTTGAGAGTTTAATACTGAAAGTGGAAGTAGTTTATGTCACTGACACAGTAGTTATATTGTCTGTTATTCCTTCTGAGTAATCTAATTTATTTGTTTATTTTTTAATAAAAGACGTCTCTGCCACATCAGTGCCTTATTCAATTTGTGTCAGGACACTAAGAACAGAACTCATCCAATCTGCTGTGTCCAAAGAGCTGATGTTTGGGGCTGCTTTTACTTTGGTGTAACCTTTTCACCACATATTTGGAATTACTGATAAGACTGTGGCTTCAGGGGAATGTTTATCCATATTGCTCCAGATCTACCAACTGCTTAGAAGGTTGTACTGCACTTAGGTGAAAGAAAAACAACTCAGGGTCTGGAATTTTATGGAATCTTTCTTGAAAGGGAACTCATATTTTTCCATTTGGAAAAGTACTTCTCTGATCATGACTTAAGTACTGGTTTTTCTAATGTTTCAGTCAAAATAATTTCCACATGGTTTCCTGCAGCTATTTTTGCACTGGGTGTTTACTAGCAGATTAGGTGAGAGTTGGAGTAAAAAGCATAATAAAGTGCTGTGAAACAACACACTCCTATGAATGTTTCCTCTTATATCCACCCCAACAGAACAAGTTGTGCTCGTTCTCCACCAAATATATCAGAGCATCTTTTACTGGTGAAACCACCAGAATGTAGAAGTGCGCTGGTACATTCACCTCTACAAATCATTCATTGTTCTAAATTTAATTCAGCAGTAGTTAAATGGTCAAAGCTGAATTTTTAACAATGCTTTTGTAATTCTATTTTTGGAGACAGAATAGGAAAATGCCAATTTTATGTGTCATGACTATTAGCACTGTTTGAGGGTGAATATCTAATTTTCTACAAAGAGAATAGTAATTTAAAAAATCTCATTATGACATTGTTTCTCAGATCTAATATTAAAATCATAAAACTTAAGAACTGTTTGAATTGTTAGCCAGTGCTGCTTGGGTAGTTCTGCAAAACTCAAAAGAGCTACATTAATTTACACCGTCCAGAGATGCGGCTCCAGATACACTTTCAAAGTGTATTTCTAACACTTGATCCAAAATAACAGGAAGACTGTTTTGGATTCAATTGGCACACCAGTAATTTTCATCTCACTGCTTTTTCCACCCTGCTTTGGGGATGAGGGATTTAAAGTGGCAGGAAGACATAGGTTATTTGTTGAAGGTGGATTACTATGTAATTTGGCTCTCACAAAAGAACACCCTTGGTAGTAAAAACTAGCGTATTTGTTAAAGCTAAATTCCCCAAATCTCTGTGTAATGAAACAGCAATCTGTGGTTATGAGCTTTTGGACAAATCTGATCCTAGACCTGTGGCTTACAAGTCAAAGAACAACTTGGGGCTAACACCTTCCTCTATCACGTTAAGTGCTGGGGGATATTTTCAAGAGGAACTTTTCCTCTCATCCTAGCAGCACAACAGTTCCTGGTGACCTCCAGCTCAAGGATATTTTGTGGATACATCACTCACATCTATTACAATGCAATAAACCTTGTTAGTCAGAGAACTATTTTTAAGACACCTGAATTATGAAAAAGAAAATTTAGCACCTATTTGACCATGTTGCACTGCTGTTCTTTCTTCTCTCTGGCTTTCTACAAGGGAAATGTATTTCAGAGTACAGGAGATAACAGACCAATGACACAGGTCTTGCCTGTCAGGGAATACTTTAAAGGCACATCCGTGATGTGCAAAGAGATATCACATTAGTGATAACCCAAACCTGCCTATATAGAAAAATACCACTTTGGGCCCTAGAAGCAATCCTTTGGCATCATTGTAGTAAAGCAAAACCCTCCAAGGCAGCAATAAGCAATGCCAGATGCTGATTCTGAACCACAGCTGACTGCCAGACACGCTCATGGTCTGATTCTTCCTTGGCTGCTCAGTACCACTGGACATGGCAGCTCCAAAACATCTATACTAAATTTCACATCTTTTCCAATAAGAAGTCCTTAATGCAATAAATGGTTAGACCCAGATATGTGCATTAAAAAGATACCTTTTCAGGTTTCAGAAAAACACATTAGCTGCACCAATCTTACCTTTCAGTTGTTTATCTCTTACTTGTAAACAGTCATGCAGGAATGGTAACAACATTTTGTTCCCGTAAAGCACCACCCTTGTGAGAATGTCAAATATAAAGAATAACAGCTCAGGCCTCACACATCTGTGTCAGGCAATAAATGTTTTATCTCAGTTTCAACAAGGAGGAATCAGCAGTTCAGTGATTTACTCAAGGTCACACAGGAAGCCTAACAGTGCTAGGAGTCTCAGCTGTCCTTCTCACTATCTTCCTACCAGATAAGCGTTGAGAAATGCAGAGATACAACACTCAGGAAGAACTACCTGTATAAAAATCCATGAAATAACAATATCTGGTGAGATAGCTGCCAGCTAGGCACTCATATATTAGCAATAAATCTAGTAAATCTTATTTCTTTAAATGAATTAGTTGAAGAACTTACAAGGCAAACACTGATGGCTAGGCAGAGCTTTTGAAAGGCTGGTAATGAGCACTGGTGAAAATCTAAGACTTTGTATGGGAACAGAAAGGTCTATTACCCTAAAATTTACATTTAAAATTACATGGCTCTGAAAATGGAGAACTTCTCCATTTTTTAGGAAAACTTTCCTAACTAGGAGTAATGATTTAATTTCCTCTGCATGCAGGTGAATCAAAGGATTTTGTTATTGCGAGTTTCCAGAAAACTGCTGACACCCATTAAAATAATACAGCTTTTCCTTTAAAATGTCATTAAGCTATGACCATAGTAAAAACTGAGGTGTGCTCGTTTCTCTTTCAGTCATTTTGGAGCCACAATAAAAACATATGCAAATAAACAGCAGATACCAATGGCACAGATGGGTCTGGACAGAAGGAAAGAGTGTAGTCAAGGACCCCACACCCAAGCAAGTGTTTGAAAGGTTTGAGACTCACCCCTTGTACTTCTTATAAGGTAAAGGACCCAGAAACGTCTTTGCTGTCCTGTCAGTAATTGGTTCAGTGCCAGCACAGAGGCACTGATTGGGCTTGGAAAGCTCAAGGCCTGTTGCCTATTTCATTGGGCCAAGGGCCAAATAGCCCACCTGAACTACTGAGTACTAAAGAGAGACAACAAAGAGGCTCGGCACATTTTCGGGGTGTTGTAGCAGATGTATGGGACCTGTCCCTATACTGTGCTCGGCTTTGCTCTTTGTATCATTTTCTTTTCTTATTAAAACCCTTTTGCTTTTTCAAGACACATTTGATCATGCCGTCTCGCTAATTGAAGCCATTTCTCTGCAAGGGCTGCACCCTCAGAGATATTGGGAATCCCCATAAGCCTGTACCTTGGGAATCTTGCTTCTCACCCATCTGCTAGCAGTAGGTCCTATCACTGCTGGATGTGGTGCAGAGTTTGGCTTTTGTCACATTTTGCCACCGATTGCTTGGTTTACCATTTCTCAGTTTACCATTTCGCAGTCTTACCTTGACTGCGTAGTTGTTGAGGGGATCTTTAGCGTAGGACGCGGGGTAGTAGACGGCGTCGCCGGCCTCGCAGCACGGCTTGTCGCTGGTGAGCCGGAAATCCGACCAGCTGTCCACCCCGAAGCGCAGCTGGTCCTTCTGCCCGGCCATGAACAGATCTTCACATTTCAGTGCCAGCTTCTTCAGCGAGTCAGCGTGCAGGCTCCGGATCTTCCCCACCACCTCCTCTCTGTTCTCGATGCCTCGATAAAGTGCTTGTCTCTGCGGCTTCTGCACGCCCCGGCCCTGCTTGGCCTGGGAGAGGCGTCTCCCTGTCAGGGACTCCATGCTGTTGGAACACCGGTCCTTAATACTGATAGTGGTTAGGCTGGAAACACTGTTGGTTGCTGAGGTGGTTGCCCTCAGTTTCTCTGTTGGCCTGTCCAAGGAATCTCCCGACTCGTTGTCCAGGACCTTGAGCTCCAGGCTGACTGAGGAGCAGGCGCTGCTCGCTTCCCAGTTGGTGTCAATGTCATAGGTGGGATTGGCCATGATGCACAGGTTGTTCTCCAGAGCCTGCTTCTGGAGATCTCGGGGAGTTGGCTCTGTGTTAGCTCTCAAAATTGTTTTCTTTGGCAGGGGAGGTGGTGTTGGCTGCAGGTTGTTCACTGTCTCCTGGTCTGCCAGTCCTCCAAAGGCAATGGCATCATCCAAAGCTCCCTTGGGTTGCCTTGGCTGTTTTGGAGGGATCATGGCTGCTCTGGACTGCCCTGTGGAATAAGATAATAGTAAGAGAAGATTAAAGTACTTCATATGTGCTGCTCCTGTTGGCAGTCTGCAAAGAAGTTTAAGGCAAAAAGCCCCCAAAACCCTGACTAGGACCTGCCTCCCCAACGTTTCAAAACCCCATGATGCATACATGAAAAGATGAACTAATTAGAAAGTAAATTACCAAATCAAATTACACCAAGCCAGTCTTGATTTGACCTTGGCATATATACTGAAATCAGCTTCAGTGCTAGCAGTGCTGCCATTTTACATCCAGCAGATCAATGACAAGAAATGCATGCAAGAACCAAACCTCCATTTGACACTTTGGCCAAGTCCAATTTCAGCAATTACACCCAGTGTCCTATAATTTCTTCTGCAGTCAGCTGACTGTAATATTATTCCTTACTTTCTATTCAAATGTGCTAAAACTAAGGGTAGATAACAGGTAGAAAACAATTGGGAAATGCACTAGACAGGCTGAAAATTATATTTCGGAATGGAACCCAGAAACTGCCAGACACAAATAACACAGTTTAGATACTTTGGTGGTCACATCAGGCAGTCAGGATTGCCCCAGCAGATTCACACCGTGAAATCAAGGAAATTAAACCAACTTTCACTCAAGTTGACAAATGTGTTGCCATCAAGAGTAGGATCACATTTTGACAGAAATAGTTTCTACCCTGCAATTAAAACTCTTATGTCCTCCCCCCGACTGTAACTTTTCTAATGCATTTCCATTCCTTACTTGCCATGGGTACCTTTGTTGGCAGTGTCACATTCAGAGATAACCAGACCTGGCTTTACTTGAGAGATTCCAAATAGCAAGTTATGTACACACCAAACTTGGAATTTCTAGTTTCAGCCATTTGTGTGAATCCAGGGAAGATAAACTTCTTGTCATGTGTTTTGGATGGCTTTTAACAAGGGCAATTATGTTTCATAAGTGCCACAGTCCTTGGAAATGCAGGATAAATAAATGGCAATAACATAATGGAGAATAAAAACTAATAAACATGCAATACAAATGACCAACTCACTGCTCTGGGACAATGAAACTGTTGTTACTCATATCAAAATGAGATCTTTCCAATCAACTGCTATTTTCAGAGAAATTATTTTATAAGCTTTCTCCTTCTCCTGGGAGGTTCACTGACTGTCATGGTAAGATAGGAAGCCAACTCTGACAGTTGAAAACAGCAGACCTGAAATGGATGTTCTGAATAATTGCAGCTGAGCATCTTTTCTAGTAAGGGAACACACACTATAACTATTTGACTATTTATAATGTGCTGAATCATAAAATCATCTAGGCTGAAAAGACCTTCAAGATCAGAGTCCAACTGTTAACCTAACACTGCCAAGCCCACCAAATCCTTGTTAAGAGAGGACTAAACTGGAATGCTGAACCAGACTAGGGGGATCTAAGATTCTGATCTGAATTACATCACTTCAATGCATAATTAATAATTAATGACATTACAGTTTGTGAAAAGAAGGAAATATTAGCTTCTTTTTCATGTTAAGATATGTTGTTATGGCTTTTATGAACACTACAGAACTCAAAATCCACATGGCCAGGATGTACCAAACCCTGCAATGCTGGGTTAGAATGCTGAAATACACCTCCTAATTTCAGAAGATCAGAGAGGATCATATTTTTATATGCATCCACGAACAAAACAGCCTTGCACCCTGCTTTCTTAACAATCCTTCTCTTTTCAGTCATTCCAAGGAGACAACATCTCAAATGAAAGTTCTATCCCTAGCTTTTGTTTAAGCTCCAGAAACTCTCAGAAGAGCCTTATGGATTTAATGATAAGCCTGGCTATTCCAATGTTAAAAAAACCAAGTTTTGAGCAGGAAATTCTATCAGTTTTGTACATACCTGATATTCAGGGAAGACTGCAAGTCATTGTAAACGTTGCTGAAAAAAAAGTAACTCTTGGGGGGCTCAGGGGTCCCTACTTCTCCTTTGTACTGCAGTGAGTGTTTGCTGTGCTGCAGCATTGAATTCTGGTGCAAGCTGGGCTCTACAGGAACTCTGTCATGAAGTTCCCTCTGCAGAGGTGAAGTGTGGTATGATTTCAAAACCAGAACTGATGTCTGCATGCCAGACACACATCCACATGCCTTTTGCTTAATCCTGACAGAAGTTCATTTCTACTTGGTATCTAATTCTCTTACTCATGCAATACTCATGTCCTCTTCCACAACTGCTCACTCTTACAAAATCTGTGACCTATGTACATCTCCCCAGCAACACTCTGTGCTGAAGATCACTTGCCTATATTCTCCTCTTCAGCCTCTTCCCCACTCTGCTGAGACAGCCCGACTGCTGGAGTTTGACAGAGACACTATTCAGGAGGCACTTTGCTAACGTGCCTTGCTTGTGGGACTTGCTAACCCAGGGATGCACAGGTGCTAGAGGGAAACAAGGAAACAGATTAGAGCAAGATGCACATCCCCAGCAGCAGCAGCAGCAGCAGCAGCAGCCCTCTCCAGCAAAGGTAAGATTTATAACAGTGTTACTGCTCGATTCTCTTCTGTCTGCTTTAATGGCTCCATCCTCCAAAAGCCTTCACACAGAGGAGAGTGTTGAGACTGCAACCAGTGTTGCTTTTGCATAGCTACTGGCACTGTGACATCTAAACAGAATTGGAGAAGGTTTTCATAACCAGAAGTTGTTTTTTCAGATGTCTGGAGGGGGTGGCAGGTTCCAGAGAACTGAATGTACAAGTCATTCTGTAGTTACTGTTTCAAGTACTCTCAGATGAGAAAAATGATTTTGTATAACATGCTATGTTACAGTGTAGTTTCTTCCCACAAGAACAAGTTTTCCATATTGAAATCTAACCATCTGTATTATCCAGTTGAAAAGTTCCCTGTCTGCACTGTTTCTATGCTGAGTTCTAAAACTGTACATTTTTTTTCACAGCCATTGGGCCAGTCTTTCCAGCTCAGCTTTCCCCAAGCATGGCAGGAAACTACACAATTTTTATAAATTCATTGCCTAGCAAGAAAAAGGTTGTCTTAAATTTTGTCCCTATCAAAGGCACAAGAATTTGCACAGAAATACTAGCAGAGCATTAACTTCTTTTTCTTGCCTATCCTTTCCTTCTCTCCTTGCATGCTTAAACTTCTCATTTCCTTACCTACTGCACAGACTCTCTAACACTGCAAATTCACCCTGAGCCACACTCTTGGGAGGCAAAATGAAAAGGAAGAACGGGGACAATATTAGGCTACCACTTTGAGAGATCTTTGAAGTGGATTCCAGACTGCTCAATGACAGAAAAACATTTAACTCTTTACAGACTGTAGATTTCTAGAGAGCTTCAAATAATTCCACAGTTCAATAAGATCTTCCATTATAGAATCTCAATACACTATTTAAATATTAATGCTTATGTCTTCAGACATCATGCAGAGTTCTGAAACCCTGAAAGATCTCTGAGAAAGGCATTTAAATTTAATTTTTCTGGGTAACTGATTTATGATCAGACTTTGCACTGCAGCTATTTATGTTAGCTGCTGAAACTATCAAATCTGACATCACTCCTTAATAAACACTTACCCTGACTGATAAAAATAACCAAACCATGGACAAACCCCACAAATGCATCAACTACCTTCCAACCACTCCAGAAGCTACCAGCATGCTTCACAGCTCCAATTCCAAGCAATGCTGTCCATGTATACCACTATTCTATAAAACTGTCCCGTACACAGATTTGCAATAAATCCTGCATTGTTTACACATTTATTGTTAATTTAATAGACAAAGATCCTACCAGAATGATGATACATGTTCGAGAAAGGAAAGCTACCATTTGTTAAGTAACCTTGGCGATGCACCTCCAGTGCCTCAGCAATAATTTGAGCCTGGGCACAGGTCTCTTGTGAGATGCAGGTAAGAAAAGCCTCACTTTGTTTGCTTGGTGACTTGTCAGGTCTTGCTGCCCACCCTCCATTACACCATGTTAGACATTACCTGTGCTAATTATGTATTGTACAAAACGCAACAGACTGATGCTATAATCACTGGCTGTCACTAAACTGTCAGCTTTCATCAACAATGATCTCATTACCTTATTTACAGCCTGGCTAAAGCAATGTTTTCTGCCCTGGTCTAACTGACTGACTGAGGCAATGTCCCATGGCAGATGCTGTGACTGGGATTTTTTTGCCAGTTTCAGCAATCACAAAGCCTAGAAACTCAGCCTCCTTTTTTCCCCATTTCTTTAGGTGTAAAGAGAGAAAACAGCTGATAATGAAATAACCTATTCTTCTTTCAATGGCAGAAATACTATCCTGAGTATATTGAGAATACCTTAATCTACTTACAGCCAAGCAAATTGAATCAAGTCATTTTCCCCAACAAATTCAGACAAAGAGAGAACAATTTAAAGATGTGTAAAGGAAAGGCTTTGTCTTCCTTATCATCAGTTACAGGGCTTACCTGAATTAACTTCTGTAACAATAAAAGAAACCCTTACAAAAGAAACATCCAGGCCCTCCCTCACACATCTGAACAATTGTTTCTTCATCTTGATTCAAGTGGCAGCCTCTGGATTTTGTTAAACAGTTGATACCACAGGTCTCCCTCATCACAGTTCTGCTCACCACAAGAGCATCCACACCATGATCAACCCAGACTCTTACTTTGATAAGCCGAATGGATTCAGATTCTGAATTAGTCTCTATGAAGTACTTGCCACAATACCAGGCATTTGCAAAGCTTTTCTTTAGAGTCTGTGCAATTTTAAAAACATTCTTCTTAAACTGTGGTCACCAGGGCCTGACTGCGACCGTGGCAGTCAAGAACCTCTCTCCTCCTACTCAGGTTTCCTCCTGCTTCTACAGCCAGGAACCCACCTATTCTATCATCATCGTGAGCTCTCATAAAAGCCCCAACACTTTTATGTTGTACCTGATTCCTGGAGGAGAATCCTCTGTTTTGTAAGGCTTGTCTCTTGGAAGGCCAACCCAAATATATTTGAGGGCAGTACCTGATATAAACTATTACCTGACTGCAGATGAAAATTTACCAAGGCTTGCAATTATTTCTGTTCATGACATTTCATGTGACATGTCAGAACTGAAGATTAGATATTTATCAGAGTAGAGACATATTATCTGCTTTTTAATAAAAAGCATAGAATATGTATCAGATTGGTTTTAAAAGTGAACATTAGGCATTATGCCGCAAATTCAGATATTCACGTGACGTATTTTACAAACGACAAACTGTAGCACGTAGCTCTAATTGCAGCTGAGGCAAGAGTCAAATGTGATGTAACTGCTCATATTATCCTTTCTTCCAGTTTCACATACCAGTATTTGTTAATTCTACAAAAGATAAGGTTTTGCTGCCTAGGTGAAGCAAGATGTGAAAACAAGTAGGAATTATTGTCTGTCCCTATGCAGAAATCTCTCTGTTGCCATCTGAATTAGAAAGTGAGGTTGCCTGAATAAAGCAGAAAGCCTTTGAAGGGCAGCCAGGGAGCTCAGTGCCATTTAGGGAAGCACTGCTCCTACCAACAGGCAGCTCTCCCAGGCAGAGGCAGGCAAGCCCCAGAGCTGGCTTAACTCTTTCACACCAAAAGGTTACTCCGGAGACAGCAAAGCTCAAAGTGAACCCATGATGAGGAGAAGAGTTTGAATAAATTGCTAAGGGGTTGATTTTTTTATGGTTTTAAAAAGGAACATTCAAACTTAGGAAACAATACAGGCCATAGCTGATGGAAGGGATCTCTTGAGACAGTCAGGCATGGAGCTGGAGCAGATCATCTCCAGCTGGGCTGTGAATATCTCCATAGACAGAGATTCCATCGTTTCTCTGGGCAAGCTGTTCCAGTGTTTGATGATATTTTGCTGCATGGGATAAACATGGTACAAGTAGTTCTGATGTAGGTAGACCTTAACTGCCTGGATTCTGTCTGCAATGTCCCTGTATTCTAAATACAGTAAATATAGATACAGATATATCTCTCACTAAATTGAAAATAATTCATTACATCTACGAGTAATTCACCATAAAGATACAGATTTTCATTTTCCTCCTTAGAGGAAGAGTTTCTTGGTAGATGTTAGCATCACACTTGGACAGAATATTTTTCCTCCTTATGCATTATAAACAACACCTAATCAGTGTTTTAATAGCAGAATGCACTAATAAGCTTGCCACTAATTTCCATCTAAGCAAAAAAATGCAACATTTTCACTGAATGCCTAAGGAATGTATGCACCTGGGGGTTTAAAATTTAGTCCTTGATCCCTGAAACCTGTGTGGACATGCCAAACCCTGTACTCGTGAGCCATCTCAATCAATTTGCTCTTGGCCAAATGCTTAATAAGTTGCTGTGTTTACAGGATTGGGATGTTCAAAAAACAGGTATTCGGATATCCTGGAATGTAAATAAATGAGAGGTTTTGTTGTTCTAGAAAACCTGGCTGCAGGTATCCCTGAATTCACAGTAGTGCAGATCAAAATGCTTTAGGAAATTAGGGTGATAATACTGATACTGTGGATGGGGAGATGCTGCTTTATCTTGCTCCCTTATCTTCCAGAGAAGCCCTGCATCCATGGATCTCTTTAATGAGTCAGGAATTCAGTAATCTTTGAGTAGTACCTTCAGGACATTCATATCTAATTGGGAAGGAGCAAAAATAAATTCTCTGACTAGGGTAGGAACAGTTTCAGCCAATAGAAGATGGGTACAAATATTTTAGCAGTTATTGATGCTCTAAAATAAAAAGCCCTATCTTTTGCTGAAGTTTAGAAAAATACTGAATTTTACTTATTCTTTCTAGAGAAATTAGGTAGCTCGCTCTGTATTTTAAACCTCTTTGACAAAAATTCCTCCAAAGGGATAAAACAATGTTTCTTTTAAAAATCATTTGAGATTTTTATCACTAAGGGCAATTAAAAAACTGATTTAAATTACAGGAAAACAAACCTTTGAGTTTGTTGAACTTTCCTGGTTATGATCTCTGAATGAGACTATATGTCTTTATTTTCTGTAAATCAATATTAAAACAGGCATTAAAAGCCACCCTTATGAAGATGTATTGAGCTGTTCAGAAGAAAAGGCTCTTCACACCCTGGAAAGGTACCCAAAATCTGATCCAATTCCCGTGTTTTTCTGTGAGAGTCCACTCACCTAGATTGCTGTACGTAGCACTGCAGGTGCTCAAATCAGGAGAATTCGGAGCCTCTTCTTTCTCCTCCTCCCCTGGGGGCCCACGGGCAGATGAGACCGGGATGACCGAGGCGCTGCCCCCATTGTCCTGCTTCACAAACACGGCTCTGGGGACACGAGGGGACAACTCCTCCAGGGTGGGGTCATCGGGCACTTGACTGAAACAAACACAACAGCATCACCTGGAGAGCCAGGCTGGCACAATGCCAGGTCAGGCACTAGGGGTATCCTCAGGAAGGGCAATGAACTGGCAAAGAAGTCAGTTCCTTCACCTTCCTTTTCTAACAACCATTATCTACGGTTTTTATTTTCTGTAATGAGAAGAAACAACTTGTGACTGAAACTAGTTACTATTATCATGATTATAACTCTCTCTCTCTGTGTATATAGGATAGTTCATGCCTTTGATAGAAAAGGTAGAATAAAATGTTTTACAGCTTGACTGCCATCAACATCCATACTGATAAATATGCAGGCATGATTCTGAGTGAAGTGTGTGGGACTGAGGACAGCAGCAGAGTTTAAGATGCTTTTTACCACTGCAAACAATTGTGCCTCAAACAAATACAACAAGCTATAGCAAGGGGGATTAAGTCCCAATAAATGCGTAAAAGTTCAATGATACATTTTCACATACTGGTAGGATTTTGGAATGGACACTTTGGGAAACAGACCTCATTTAGGCCAATAATCCCTTTCCCATATAAAATTCTCCACCATTAAAATCCATCTGCATTAGGCCAACTGCAAAAGGCACTGAAGACATTCTTCTGTGCCTGCTCTAGCTATGAAGTTTTAATTAAGCTGTGGTGACTTAAAGCACAGAACTCTCAAAATTGTGCATTCAGTTGGTTTCCATAGATATATTTATTGCAGTGTAATTTTAAAATTATGCTTTATATGCATGAAAAAATGTCGAGATTTAATAAAACTCCACAATCATACTGAAAATATAGCAGCAATTATCAATAATATGCCACAAAAACATGTCAGAGCAAAAATATTTCCATACCTTTATGTTCTCTCACTTGCAGAAACAAATACTCATTACAGGCCAAATCTCAAGAGCGTATGTGCTGTTTGCTAGTTCTCATTACTACAGCCTGATCAAATACAGCAGCAAGAATTTGAACTACTTGGGACTTCCATTAGGGACAGGAGTAACACACTTCCATCAAAAAAATGATCAGCACATCACGTATCTGTAGAGATACTTATTTTTTTGTGATAAGGATTTCAAACTTCCACAAAGAGTTAACATAAATGATAGGTACAGGTCTATGGCAAAGCCAAAATCCTGAAAATCCTGGGACACAATCTTGTAGCAATCCCCGAGTACAAAGATTCAAACATGCCAATGCTCTTCATGACAAGACCCAGGACGGTGCAGTGTGCACATGCTGTTTCTGCTCAGACTCATGAATTTTAACTGCAGGCTGACACAAACCAAACTCATTAGAACTTGTTAGTAAAAGAGGAAAAAAATGGCTTAAGTTCAAAAGATGTAATCTTTAATCAGTGTAACATTTTTTGTTCAATTTTAGTACCATGCATAGGAATGGTGTGAAGAACATTCCATGTGCCATAAATATATCCACATTAAAGAGTTAACCTCAGTAATTTGAGAGTAAAGCAGACATAAAATTAAAGCAGTAACAAGGCTCTCAGGATAATTTAACTGAAGATTTGTAGTTGCTGTAAATAATATACAAACCTGCATTCCTCAACAGGAATGTTTTCTTTAAGAAGAAATAGGTTCTAATAGCTTCACAGTTCTGTCATTGCTACAAACCAAGAATTATCACATCTCAAAGTAACTTTTTAGTATCACTTGGTGAGGTAAGAACATACTCATTCCCCAAACCAGACACATGCAAGCACATACACTAAACCTAAGCTCAGAAGCGTTTGGCCAAAGTAAACCAACAGCTAGAAAGGAAGAAAGAAAAAAAAAAATACCAACTCACCCACTGTACTCACTCACACAATTCCCCATTAAAGGAAATTCTTTCAGGGCCTTCTTGAGTCTTTTAATCATGTCTTGAAACTCTGGCGAGCCATTGATTCCACAGTGTTCTGGTGTGCTACAAGTTGTGCAAGCTGTGAGCAAGAGGGCTGAACTCTGCACAGAGTGATACACCTACTGCACCTTAGTGTTTACCTTCGGGGGCTGGGCCCTGCCAAGGCCCCGGGAAGCCGGGCAGATCCAGCCCTGCCTTCTTAACTCCTGCACTGCCTCCCTGCCTCCCTGCAGGACACAGGGCACGGCTGCTGCATCACTGCTCTGGAATGACGGCTATGGCCTTACTCATGGCTACTGCTCCACGGAAAGCACGTTCAACCCTCCAGAGGAGTTCTAGGAAGTAACACTAACCTATTGTTAAAGAGTAGGAGAGTATCGCAAATCTGTATTCAGTGCCTCAAAAGAATACATTTAAAACCACAGCAATTAGAGGTCAGGTCATGAAATGCGTGGGGAAATGCTTCCCAGTGTCTCAACTGAGGACAGAGAGATCAAGCTTATGTACACAGTGCAAATGTCAACCCCTTCAGTGGTGCTGGCAGGACACAGGAGGAATAAAAGGGGGAACCATCCTCACTCAGGGAGCTACAAGAGCCAAATCCCCAGCTGCTTCATGAACTAAACAGTTAAAAGACTTTAACTGTTTTAAGATTTTTCGAGGAAAGAGGAGCAGCTGATAAACAGGCACTTCTCTCAGATTAGAACCATTAAAGTCTTGATTTTCTATAATTTTCTATCTGCTTGTTGGTAGCAAGTCATACTTAAAGCTATCTCCTTATTTGGGATATTTATAGATATTTTGCCAGGATGGATTCTTTGATGCCTTGCATAAGAGCACATATTTAGCATCTGCCATAGTGGGTGCAGCCTCCTCTGTCCAAGTCTTCTTCTCTTCCTTTTTTTATTTCAAAAACAAACTTCATAGAAATTAATTATCTTAGAGAACTCTGCTCCTCGGGCACAAGTGGCTGAAGCTAAACAACCATTCCGTTTGTGGAGGAAGCAGCCCTCTGCACGCAGAGAATGTGTCTGTTTTCCTAAGGAGCTGAGATTATGTGAAGCAAAAAAAACTTGCCATAAAAATGGCTGTCCTTCAGACAACACCCCACTGAATTCAAATACTCGTTATTCACGTGTGCACAGGCTCAAAACCGTTTTAAAAGTGTTATTTTTCTGCAGGGACAAATGCCTGTAACTCTTTCCTTCAGGCTTTCCTCCTCCATGGTTTTTGGAGGATAGCCAGAAGATGATGCGGTCTAAGTCTTTTGGGAACAGCAGGATCCAGAAAGCTGCCTGTGTAGTGTGTTAATTTTGGTGAGGACACTGGAATCACAGTTCTTGTGTGACCTGTGTTCTCCTCTATGCAGAGCACGCCTGCTCAATTAGAGTGATTAATAAACAGCAATGAATATGAGGGAGATAAAGTGGAACGCTTATAAGAAGTGATTGTGAGAGTGTATTCCTGAATTAGAGTCAAATCCAGAGGTGAAGGTGAGGGAACACAGTTCTGTACAAAACAGCACATAAATCCCAGTGGCAGGAATTAGTGACAGAAACAGAGAAAAGCTGATGTGGCCTTGGAGCCAGCTCAGACTCTGATCTCCTCCCCGAGTGGACATCAACACAGCAGCGATCAATGGCAGCTGTGCAGTTGGAGAGGACAAGGAAGAGGACTTCCTTTTACACACACAAAAACCCAACTGTGTCATTTGTAGCTATATTAGTTTCAAAGAGAGAGCTTTGAGATGCCCTCAGGCCCTGCACTTTTAAGCTAATAAAGCCAATATAAAGCCTAAACTGACTGAATAATGCTTGAGGAAAAATGCAGAGGTTAATGGCTGGAGGGAGGTCAGAGGCCACCTTACCCAGAACTTCTCCTCAGAACACAGACCACTTTATTCCTGCAAAACACTGGGCAGAGGCAACCAGTGCCCAGGTTTCAGTCAGAGGGCACTATGGATACAGAAAACATTCCAGTGGCTCCTGCAGTTCAGTCCCTCCTCATCCCACAAACAGTCACTGAGGAGGAAAGTGAAACAAACCTCTCAAGTGACAACCTGAAACAACTAAGCCATGAAGTTCATTCCTAATTCTGATTTTTGAGAAGCTGGCTTAGTTGTGAAGCTTGAGAATTTTCTTTTTTTTTTTTTTAGATCTTGCATAATGCGATGTTTGCACGGATAAAGGGAATACCCTTGATAATCCAGTAAAGACATCCTGCTAAGCTCTTTAGTGTCACTGAAACTTAATGGCAATGAGTTTCACAGATTAACTGTGCATTATAAAGAAGATATTTTTCTTTATCCATTTTAGGTTCTCAGTCTTTCCATTTTACAGACTGTATTAGAGGAGTTAAAACAATAATACATGATTTACCATTTCTGAATCTAAATTTATAAAATAATAAATGGTAAAGTCCCATTTACTTGGATCTTTAACAGTCCTTGGTGTTTACAAGTTCTCACATAAAACGTTACCAATCTAACTGCTTAATGTGCATGCAGAATTTCCAATTCTGTTAGAATTGGAAAATGTTCTAGAGAAAAATCTCACAAGTTTTTAGTTGATGAAACGGTAGAAGATAGCTACTTAATACTTTTAAAAGCACTGCTAAGCACTGCTGAGTAAGGTAGATAAAGCCTGCTGATACCTAGGTAAGAAAAGCCCCAACATGGATTTGACAGGAAGAAGAGACTCCACTTAAATTTTCTCCCATTTCAGCAGACTTGCTCAAGCAAGGAATTTCTTTTCGCCTATAACATCCTTGAATTCTCATCAATTTACTCGGGCTGTACCTAAAAGGTTCTGGGTCCATGCGAGAACCTCATCCTAAGAGTTATACCAGAAGCCCTCCAAACTGGGAAAGACTTTGTTTTGAACAGAGCCCTACTGTGATTTCACAGATTCTGTTATCTTCCCAAGCAGTTTCTGAAGCAGCTGTAGAATCTGCAGGACTGGATCAGTGACAATCAGAAAGTGGAATGTGGCAGTGGTGGTTATTCCTGCCTGTCTCTGGAGGAAATCCTGATCTTAAGGTATGACTACATTTTTGAAGAACAGTGATTCCCATTGTTTCTACTGAGTGATCTGTCACAGCACTCATATTCCTCTATCCAGAGCTCAGATCTATCAGTTATGAGCTCAAATCCTTTTGCAAAAATTAACACAATCTTAGGAATTAGATTGGTGGTCACAAATTTAGCTATGAAGAAATGTTTCCTTATCTGAACTAGAAAAAAAAAAAAAATACACAGACCTCACTACCTGAAGGAAGTATTTCAGGAAAAACAGAGTTTTATCTTCACTTCGTTCAAGACTGGCCCAAAGATCTCATAAAGGAAAGTTATGGCTGACTTGCAGCTGTGAAAGGAAAACTCTTGAGTTTAACCTGTAACTGCAACGGAGATGGCTGTGCCCAGATCAGATTAGTTCAGCTCTGATGTGCTTTATGAAGACAGCCAAGGAAGCAGCAGGACTCAGAGCTGCACTTTGCTTTTAGGAAATGTCTCAATCGAACAAGTTGCTGCTGGGTATGAGCAGTAGGAACACTCTGATCCATAAGATAACAAAGCCTTTGAAGGATCTTTTTATTCAACTTGTGATGAATGGATTGCACGCTGTGGTGTACCACCTTTATCAATTACAGTGACTCAGGCCAGAAATATCATGTTATCTTTTGGTCAGTTTTAGGTTTTGCGCCTGAGAACAACTGCTGCTTCATGAACTAAAGGTGTTTTCAGTCTAATTAATGATAAAACTGACATGACTGCTGATTTTTAGCAAAAATTAATCTACCTACAAATTTTTGGTAAATTTAATTATATTATTATTATTTGCTAGTTCCTTTTGAAGCAGCATATGTGCATCCTGCCATCAAACAGAAACAATCACACTGAGAAATCAAAACCAAGTTCCTTTGTATAACAGAGATATAATTTTCAGCTTTCTGAAAAACTGATTATTTTGCTAGTGCTGTTCAAAGGGAAAACTGACCTTTCTAGTGATAACTTGAAATACCTTCAGCTGTTTTGTGCTTGTGTTGTCAATCTTTAGCAGCTTTTTAAACCATTGCAAAGTAAGGAAATCTGTATCTTCATTTGATTTGCTTTTGAGACCCCCCCCAGGTAATCGGACATTTTTAAAGCTTATCTTGTTTTCCAGGTCATCAGTTTGTTTTTTTCAGAGAGCTTGCTGTTCTTGGCATTCTGAGTTAGGGAAGTGGTTCACTGATTGCTATCTTCAGGTCATCCATTCTCCTCTAAGCCTCTGCAGGCTTAACTGAACATTCTAAACATCTTTTTCATGTACATATTTTAGCCTGAATTACAGCTAACCTTGTACTAATACCTGGAGGGTTAACACAAAACAAGCATAGCTTCTCATGGGTTATGCCTCCTGTTTGTTCAAAAATTGCATTTAGAAATCCTGATTCTCACCCACCAGGATACTAAAAACAACAATAAAAACCTTCAACTTGGTGGCATTATAAGGTTTCACTTGGTCTCATTAACATCATTAAAATGTATTAAAAAACCCTAAATAACTCAAGGCATCAAGAATATAAGAACTGAAGCATAGAGCTACCCACTGTCCAGTGTTCCCACAACCCAGCACCTCAGCGTATTTTCCTTGAAATTTGTAGAAACCAGGAAACAATACTGTCAGAAAGAAGAAATTCCAATTTTAACATTTGGAAAATTCCAGTTTTCAATGGGGAAATTTCTGAGATACGGTTTTAACCAACATCACTGTGACTTGAAGAAAACTAAAGAGTAAACACGCTTTTTGCAATAAGTGAATGAGAGACCAGTGACCCATTGCCTTCACAAGGGCGGGCAGAGGAATCACAGCTGCGGTGGGAAAACAGGACACATTCCAACAGCACCATCTCCAGGGCAGTGCAAGAATCCCTGACAGGCTGCTCCTGCCCTCTCAGCACCCAGAGCAGCAGCTGCTCCTCTCTGCCCCATCCCTGGCACATCAGCCAGCTGCTGATGGAGGAAGAGAAGGAACGGCCACTGCAAAGTTCCTTCTCACCTGGATCTCTGCCCTGGTCTGCTTCACCTGCCAGCACAGGAGCGGGGCACTAAGATGTGGGAGCTGGGGAATCTCCTGACGGCCCTGCAACCAAAATCAACCTCACTTTCTCCAGCTTCCTCCAGAGACAGGAGAAAAAAACAGGTTCCTGGAAAGGGGGTTGAGAGCACGAACTCCTGCAATCCTTCAACTTGTCCTCTAAAGGTAGCTACTTCTCACCATTCATTTAGGTGAATCTAGAGACTGCACTCCTATCAAGGGTTATTCTAGCACTTATCCTGTGTAGACAACGGAGAAAGAAAACCAAGTTATTTTACTTTAGTGCCGGCCAGTTTATGGTAAGCTCTAACTATGCTCACACAAAGATTTCTATAAGGTTAAAACCGGTTTTTGCTAAAAAACACTGCAGTTTTCTTGTACAGAATATGGAGAAAGAAAACCAAAACACACTGTCATGCTACATTTTCTGGGGCTCACATTTCACAAAATTTTTGATTTCCTCCCATTAGGTTTTTGTTATAATGAAATAAATAATTCAGGTTTGAGGCTACTTTGGAATTGGCTTGTGTAATAACATTGGAAGACAAATTCTAACACGTTCACAGCTGTGGTTGGGCACTCAGGGAATTTTACTCTGCCCACATGACTGACTGCAGCTGATGTGCCCAGCTCTTACTGGATCCAATACTGTCAGGGCACAAAGCACAGTCACTGCTAAAAGCCTTGCAAGACAGAGATAACACTGTTTTGTAGGTACCCTAATTCTGTTATTACTGTTATTCTGTTATTATTTTTATAAGGTTTATTTGGGGAGTGCTGCAGTGATGTTGCAGTGTGGTTAATTAGCATCTGTTGAATTCTTGGGCATGTGAGGTAAAGTTAGCACAGCATCTTCTGTGAGTCACAGATCTTTGCGTTTCTGTTGTACTTCTCAATAGCTGCCTTCTATTTCTGCTGAGAAATTCTGAAGTTTCCCATAACACAGAAATACTTTCTTAAAGTAGAAACTCAAGAGAATGGATCTGATTCAATGGAACATGGCTATTGTGACATATTGGTGAGCATGCAAGACAAACTCTAAATATCAGGTACTGCTTCTAGTAAATGTTTTACATCTTTTCTGGTATCTAACATAACAGAAAGATTTTAAAATACATTCTAAGTTACCTAAAATAAATACACTTTGAAAAAATAGCATTCATGTAATAAAACTCCTTAGTCTCTCCCTTTTCAGCAGCATATACAGGACAGTTCACAACCAAGTAAGTGACTAGAACAGCTGAGTGGTACCTGGGGATTTTCTTGGGAGCCTGAGGTGGTGAGGAATGGCTGGCTGTGTTCTGTTCCGAACTCTCTGGAGGCTTCTCCTGCGTTTCTCCCTTGTCTTTGGCCAGTGCCTCTGCGATAGCAGACTCCACCCCACCCTTGTGTGGGAGCTCAGCCCTTGGCTCCGCCTGTGCCGGCTCACACCTGTACATGAAAACGATCGACGGCTTCTCGCTCGAGTCCGACTTGGCCTCGCTGAACCAGTGGTGCCGCTGCACTGGTGGAGGGGGGAGCATGTGGATAACAGTTCCATCCAGACCCACCAACTTCCCTTTCTCCCTGTCTTTCTCTCTCTCTTCCTCGTCGTCAGCCTTCCTGCGGCGGAAGAAGCTCTTGAACGATATCCAGCGTTTGGGTTTCGCGTCGGGACGCCGCCCCTCCGAGTGCAGGATGGACTCGGCCTCTGTCGACCTGGTGGGGCTGTTGGGTTTGGCCCAGTTGCTGAAATGCCTCTGCAGCAAGTTACTGGCATGGTAGGGAGAGGAGGTGGAGCGTGGAGGGGGGAACGGTGGGGCCTGCTCTGCCTGGGGACTCGTGGCACTCGGGGTGGCTCGCGCTGGCTTTGGAGAGGGAGTGGCAGCTGGCTGTGAAAGTGGATCTTTCTGCATTTTAATGGCAGTGGTTTCTGCCTTGGAGGACTCCACTTCAGGCTGTGATGTAAACAGAGATTTGGGTCGTACCAGGGTGTTTTTAATAGCATCTCCCTCAGGGGGTAAGGAATAGAGTTCTTCTACACTACAGGACTTGGGAGCAGACTGAGGCGTTTCTGGAGGAGACTGTGGAGGCTGGATAGAAGCCACAATCTGTGAGAGCACCGTGCTTGCGTTCTCTCTGCCACTGCTGCTGCCAACAGAACCATCCGGGGTTACGTCTGTTTTTGCTGCAGGCTCTTGCATTGCCTTTTGAACTCTGGATGGAGAGCTGTGGTCAGCACTGTGACTTCTCTGTGGGGATATCTGGCTTTTACTGAGGCAGCTGTTGAACTCTTGGACTTTTTGAGCCACAGAGCCCAGCCTGCACTCAGAGCTAGTGGCCACCCCCTTTGCCTGGGGCAACTCAGTGGGCTTGCTGCCTATGGCTTCGGTGGATTTGCTTTCAGTTTCTATTTCTTCATAGGTATGGCTTATCACACTTGTAGTTTTATCTTTGATGGACAGCTCCCCACTGGTCCCTAGAAAACTTTTATAGATTGCCAGGTTATCATACGCATTTGGATTGATTACAATAGGAACTTTAATAGCATTTTTGGAACTCTTAGCGTAGGTGGGCTCATCATGAATGATAATAGGAAAAGGTGGCATGCCAGCATTGTTGTAACTGTTGAATTTTATCTCAGACAAATTAGGAGACTTAACTGGGATAGTTTTCGAAGAAATGTTTGTAGCTGTAGGCGAAGTAGGAGCTGACTTGTGGCTTGTCTTCCTCGGAGGAATGGAAGGTCCTGAGCTGTTTCCAATCAGTTCCACCTTAGGTATCTTCTGTCTTGGACTAGTGCTAGAGGTCCACACTTCTTGGTATCTGATCGCGCTGGACTTTTTCTGAGTAGCGCGTACATGTACAGGTGATGCTGCAGAGGATGCAATAGGTGTGCCTGCGGTTACCGGTGAGCTTGGGTTAGATGATGCTTTTTTGGTTTCTGAGGTTTCAGGCTGATTCTCTTTACATTCACTGCTCATGGCAGCTGATACATCCACTACGGTGTATGGCTTGCACACTGGTTGTTCCATGTTCACCACCCTGTAGGGTTTAGCTTGCTCCTCCACAGGCACCAAGTTGATAGTTACAGCTTGACCAGCAACATCTGGAGAACTTTTATTGTCCTGCGTATCAGTCTGCACAGCAATTTTGCCATCCTTCTCCTCCAGGCGAAGTGCAAGGACTGCCTTGTGAGTTTCCAGACTTTTCAGGGCGTTTCTGGGTGCTTTTGGCACGTCCTTCGCTTGTTGATTGTCACAAAGACTTTCATATTCTTGTTCAATCACTTTGAGGTCCTGAGGAGTGCTAGGAGATAACCCTCCATTACAGAGCTTCTGGGAAGAACTGCTGGTTGTCCCAGAACGAGACTCTTCTGTCAAAGAAGAATCGGGAGATGTAGAGTCAGAAGATACCATGCTCTGCATGCTCTCTTGCCCATAAAGAATCACAGTTTCTTCCCCGTAACCATTTAAAATTTCATCGTAACTGTCGTCGTAATCCACTGCACAGATCCGCTGGAGAGACTTGTTCCGAAGGGGCACAGTATTCCATTTTTTGTCAACACAGAATGGAACAGGAGACAGGGTGTTAGCTCTGAAATTAGCAAAGCGAGGTTGGCCCCTCATGCGGATTTCCATTGCTAACAACTCTTCATCACTTTCATCCCAGCTCTCGTGCTCTTCCTGCATGCTGCCAAAAAACGTGTCATCCTCACTCTCATCTCCGCTAGAGAACTCTGGATAACAGAAACGTCCACCTTCATTACTTATGACTTCAGTGCTTCCACTCAGAATAACGTGCTTACTCTGTGAATCCTTCATTCCACCCACCATGCAGCTCGGAGGGATCTTCCTTTCTAACGATCTTTTGTAACAATTATTTATCCTTCCCAAGAAGGTTTCTCTCGCATTCGTTTCATTTCCAGTGAGCTGAGGTGTGGTATCCAAACCCGCAATCTCCTTCAAAACTTCTGTCAGTCCATTATTGTTATTTGGTATCTTACCCACACCCTCGCTGTTGCCATAAGGCCTCGGAACGTGGCTGTAACCTTCGATCTCCTCCTCATTATTATTGTTCAGTGGTTTTTTGTTCAAGACCGCCTTGTTGCGGTTCCAGCCCGCAGGCAGGGGTTTGTTCTCGCACTGCTCCAGCATGGTGAGCTCCCCACAGAGCCCCTGCCCGTCTGCCACCATCATGGTGGGTTTCACAGCTATCGTGGGCTTCTTGGCCACGGGCGGGCGGAAGCTGCCGCTGCTCCTCCCACGCTGGCTGCTGCTTTGGTTTGCATTGGCTTTCAGGTTTCCATGCGAGAGGGGCTTCTTTTCTGACACCGGGGGTAACTGGTGCAAGCTCTTGGGCTTGAAGCAGTTCTTACATTCACCGGGTTTCCAGACGTGCTCAGTGAAAGTGTTGCAAGCAGACATTTTCCCAGAGCTCTGCGCCTGATGCCGTGCTGCTCAGTGCATGGCAGGAGTCTCATCCGTGTGCTTCCACTCTGTTCACGTAGCACGGACACTTCCTTGGGCAGTGATCATGCTGGAAGAACACGAAACAGGAAGAGGATGAGAATGGGGAAAAATCTGCTTGATCATTATATTTTCAACACTAGGGACAATGTGGAAGGAGCAAGTGGCCTTTTGCTGACATCTTCATTTACAAAACTATGTAACTGAAATGCAAAACCAAATTACAACTATCATTCTTCTCATACATAAACAATTAAAACTTTGGCAGCTAAGCCCTATGTTACTTAAAGCAGAGAGAGGGAAAAATGGCAGTGACTGAGAATTTAGAGTAATTCTCTTGACTAGTTCAGGACCATTGACCTTTAATTTTGTCCAATAAAACAAATGCAGGAAGAGGATATAAACCCGAAGATTACCCACACATTATGCTTTCACCATAACCACTCAAACATGAGATAGAAAAGCAAGAGTATGTTTACTCTCCTAAATGCAATTGAGATAATTTGTTTTAGCTTTGAATGTGAACAAGCTCAGCTTAAGTGAGAAAATACGTTCAAGCAGCCCCAAACTCTGCCATTTTTCCATCAGAGTCAAATGATAACTGGAGAGGTATTTTGGCTGAACAGATAGGCTGTTCTGATGTCCTGGAAAAGTCAGATAAAAATACCATGGAAATCTTTCTAGAAAGTCACTGCTTCTTCTCCTTTTGGTTACCACAATGGTAATAAACCATTCTCATATCCTCAAAACAAAGCTAAGGATTTTTAGTCCCTGATTTGTTTCACATGTAGCTTTTCTACCTAACCCCTCCAGAAATAACAACTGAAGAAGAACTGAAAATATCTTTCAAAGTGAATCTTTTTATTTCCTGAAATGATCAGCCTTAAGTAAAAATCAAACACAAATCTGCTGTGCTTTATAGTCACCAGAGTATCCAGGATTTGAGAGTTTCATGAATTAATGCCTGAAGATTTTAAGCCTTCTGAGCCAAATCCGCAGGTCTGTTCTCTTTGTCACTGTTGCATAACTCAAATTATCGGAGACATTTCACCGAACTGAAAGGATCTCTATGTCTACTGCTACTTCTGTAAACACAGGCACTGGAAACGAATAATGTTCTATTCTTACGGGCCTTGGGGTGCAAATATCCTTGCTGCTCGCCCAGGTACACCAGGAGGGCACTGCTGATCCCCTGCAGGTACAGCTGCAGCTCCCCACAGAGCCCGTGGTGGGAGTTCAGCAGCAGGGAGGCTGTGCTGGAATTCTCCATGGGCACCCCTGGCTGCCATCACCGTGGCAAACAACAGGATCATTAGGAGAGCTGACACCAGGAGGGGTTTGTCAGTCTCCTCACGTCCCGCTCTGTGTTTTGGCAAGGGCTGTCCTGTGCTGGCAAAGCAACAGAGCAATCCTGATCCAACAGCAGATGGGGCTGAAGCCTAACTCTATTAGTGCCTGCAGACACAGCCGTGCTACCAGGGCTATCACATTTCATATGCTGACTAAATATGTTTCCAGACAAAGCTTTTTGCCAAAAAGCCACTGCCAAAAGCTTTCTCTGTATGACCTAAGAGATAGAAAGTCTGCCAGACTGAGATCTGCCCAAACTTTTAGACTTTGTTTTACATATATGGAGTAAAATGCCTTTGTATCTTTCTTGATTTTTCTCAAGATTTGTTGCTTCAATACTTTGCAAGGCCATATATTGTAAAAAAATTACATTAAGAAAGTTTTCCTAAAACCAGAGCGAGAGCATGTACAAGAATTTTATACTCTTTTTAGCTCCCTCTTTTCACGTGTTCAACAACCAAAAGGAGTAAAGTTGCACTAATGGGAATCTAAACTAAATGCTTTCTTAGAAAATATATTTCTCCATCACATAAAAGCTTTGAACAACCAGTTTAAACAAAAGGGTTAGTGCTTGCGTGTGGGTTTTAAGATTTACCCATGTGATCTTATTTCTCTGAAATTGCATAAGCTGCACTTGCTCTGGAATGCCATCACAAGGCAGGCAGCTTTATGGTGTCCCAGGCTAAGCGTTTCCTGCTAGGAACAGGGCGGCACTGAGCAAGCTCTGCAGTGCCCACCTGCCTGTGGCTCCTGATGTGCTACCACTGCCTGTGTCACAACACACTGGTCACTCTCCTTTGCTCTGACACTTCCTCTAAGCCAGAGGAGGGTCACACTCAGCCTGGGAACTACAGGAAACGCAGCAGAACCCCAGAGGGAGTAACAACTACAGCTGTGTGCTTTATCCCAGAACAGCCCCCCATGTGCCAGCAGTGCTGCCTGCAGCAGTTTACCTAAACAATCACACACCTGGTGATTGTGGAAATGCAGATGTGGAACCTGGACACAGAATATGTATATATAAGCCATGTGTAAAGATTTCAGCTCTTTTGGTCTCCAACAGCCAGCTGAACCGGTTTGAACACAGCCTTGACCCCCAGGATGACTTGTGACAGCGTGGAACAGAAGAGCCACTGACTGCCCGGGTCTGTGAACCCCAGCTGGGTTTGCATGGCTCGGGCACAGCAGGACAAGCAGTTCCTGTCACAGGCCCTGCCACTGCCTGCAGCTGCACCACAGAGGAAACAGCCACCTTCCAACCAGAGGAAATGGATCTTAAGAAAATAACCAAAACAATCCCAACACTGTGCTACTTTTGTACGTTGAAATCAGAAGCACTCCTACGCTATTTCAAATTAAACCCACAGTGACCTTTATATGTTGAAGCAAGCATTTGCATTTTAAAAAAAAGTCAGTTTCTTCCTTGCTGAACAACTAAAAGCAATCTTTCTGCTGCTTTCCTCTCCTTTAAAAAGAATTACTTTTTCAACTACAGATTCCCTATTGTGTGTGGTGATTGTGGTGAGAGTGATTAGGAGGGATAAGAGAAATGAAATCTTTCAGTAGGCTGTTGCTCCCATCGCTGTCACCAGCAGCTGCAGCTTGGCAGGGGGCAGCAGAGGCCATCGAAGGGCCTGAAAACGCACACAAATACAGGAAAAAAAATCACCCTGACATTGTTCATTGCTGGATTCCTACACAGTCTCCAAAACAAAGCAGGGCAAGGAGAGACCCAGGCAGTCACACCTCACATCTCCCCAGCTGCAAGTGACCAGGTGTCTTTTCTTCCCTAACTTCCCTGCTTCCACTGGCCCTCCATGTACCTGCTAAGGAACAGGAATGTGCACCCTGCAGAGCTCCTGGCTCTTCTGAAATGAGTAGTTCAGAAGACAAAACTTATTTGAAGATGCTCAATCTACACAAAATCAAGGAAATGACAAGATGTTACTCTCAAAACAGCATCAGACTTGTAAAGTATTAATAGCAAGTACGTAACATCAACAGTCTGCATTTCATCCCTGTATCTCAAAGCCTTTTATGTAAGTTGATAAACAGAACTATCCACAATTTATACAGGGAAGCACTGCGGTGCAGTGACGTTAAGGAACTAAAATTCACCCAGTGAGTCAGTGTCAGGAGCAAGTACAGACAGACAACTTCTGCTCCCAACAGCAGATCGTGAGACTTCATTCACTAAATGGTTGAGTCAGCACAGATAACTTATCAGCCTTAAAGGCCAAATCATTCTTTGTGCATGTGAGACTAGTGCTCCTCATTCCAGCAGGTACACAGCTGTGCACAGGAGGGCTCAGCCTGGCCCTGGTGAGTTGGTATCAAGCAGCCAGGAAGGCAAAAGCATATTTCAGTGTTCAGGTCAGAGGAAGATGACAGATTTGGAGTCGCAGTGCAAAGATGAAGCAGGGATCAGCTGAGATACCCTCACGTCAGGAAGCTTGCACAGCAATGCAGAAATGTCTCTGTGGCGCTTTTATTTGTTGACATCATCTTTGCTGAGTGCATGAAGATAGTAATAAAACATACATTTCAGGCATTTTGCCTTTCTTCTAGGTAATTTCAGGCTGGCAGGTCTCCTTTGGATGCATGCTGGCTGAATCACAATGAAGGCCTTCTCCAGTAATACTTTATACTAAAATAATCCAATTAAAAAGAACTTAATTGGTGTGCAACATTCTCTACAATTTCAACATTTTAAAAATGAATAGTCTCGGTAAGTACCAGATGGTGACACGCACTAATTAATCAGGCCTGCTCAATGAAGGAGCGTATGAAAATGAATGCACCTATTAGACATGTGTTTGCAATGCTGTGTGCTGCAAAAATCTCCCCCCACTGAAGGGCTGGGACCTTCCTGAGCTGGTATCCAGCACCCTCTGGTCTCCTCTGGGATCACCACATCCTGGCACAGGTTTCCTTTGCTTTGTCGTTCTCCAGGGAAAATCCATTTACCTTTAGTGCTGCTAAAGTCCCTGACAATGGAGCTGCAATTCCTGTGCTGCAGAATAAACTGCATTGATCAGCCTTCTTTGGCACCAGTCCAGTCAGGGCTGCTGCACAACCACAAACCTCTCACCACTGCCAGGCCCGTCCTCAGACTGAAAAAAATCAGCACTGGGAATTCAACCTGGGCTTCCTACAGGGGAGTGCCCAAAGGCCACAAAACCACCACGGCTTTGTGGTTTGTCTGAAGCACTTACATCTGGACAGTCACTGATCATCATAAACCAGAGTGCAAGTCTCACGGAGCAGGGGAAAAGTGATGCTTATTCTTTGCCAGGATTTGATTTCTGTTCCTTTTAAATTTTAATGCAATCATAAACATTTTAAGAGACTGTTTTAAAAACTGAAACTCATGCAGGTCCTGCTTGGGTGGCAGTGGGCTGTGGAAACGCTCCCAGAGAGTGTCGAGCACTGCCTTCGCTCAGGGTATGCCAGGAAAACCCCTGGAACTAAAGAATGGCAAGAAGCACTATGGACTGGCACAGCTTTATTCCCAGAGTGAAGGGTATTTGCTAAACATCAGCTCACTGCAGTACCAAGGCAGAGCTCTGACTCTGGCAGAGAGCACAGATGGACATTTCCATAAATGCTGGGCATTACCACTTTTGTTTAAAAAAAAAAAAAAAAGTTTTATCTTGCTGCAGATAGGGTTTTTTCCTTCCTGTTTTAATGTCTCACACTGTATTTTCTCTCCTTTAAAGAGTTCAAACGACATAAATATTTCATCATACTAAGTAAGTGAAGGAAAACCTAAATATGGAGGGTTTTTCCCTCCCTAAAACTTGCAAGGATAAAATAGAACTAACCAATGAACTGGAGCAAAAACCTGCCCAGGGCTAGACAATCTGTGATGCTTCAGAAGAAAACAGGCGTTTCTTTGCAATTTACCTAACCCAAAGAGATAATGCCACAGAGCAAGGAAAAGGCAAGGAATATCCTCAGGATCTGCCCAGGTAATCTGAACAGATTCTGCATCATCACACTGGGAACACACAGAGCTGTAACAAGGCCAAGCTCTGCCCTTTGGTGCTGAGGCCCCACAGGCCAGCCAAGGCAGGTGTTTGAATAGGAATCCTTCTGAGTCCAAAGAATAAGAATTATTGACATTCTTAACTGGAGATTTTTGTCCTTTTGGAAAAAGAAATCATCATTTAGCATGAATAAAATTTTAAATTTATTCGGTCCATTTAGACATATATAATGATGATCACTCAGACAAGGCTGCACAGTATATTCTTTAAGAATACTTTTTTATTTACATGGAAAATTGATTTTTATTTTCTACTTTTAAAAAAGTGAGGTAAGCCAAACTGTAAGTTGTTTGCTTTCTGAAAATGGCTGTACAAGATTCTAGGATCTAGCGGCAAATGATGGGTAAGCATATCAGCTGACAGGAAAAAAGCACAGTAGTTATAATTTCAAAAAGGTATCCTCAATTCCAGTGCATTTCAGTTTCTCCCAACTCCATTTAAGGAAAACTGTGAGAATTAAGCCCTTCAGAGCATATTAAAAGCGCACCTATATGAATATAACCTGACCAATCTAATTATCTTTGATTCACCTTTCCTTGGCTCACTTGAAATTCTGCCCTTTGATTTTTTCCTTTTGTTTAAGCACAGGTAAACAGTCGTGGAGAAGAATGAACTTCACTAAACCTCTCCAGAATGTGCTCACAACAAACAAAAAAGCAATATCTGAGAACCATAATGCTTTTGTAGTCAGAAATCCAGCAACAGTTGTGGTTCTTTTTCTGCTGAGCAGAGCTTGAGAAGGAACACAGGGTCACTGGATTGTGAAGTCCAGAAATTCTGCAACTTCTGTTTGCTCAAACCTCTCTCCCTTGCACTCCTGCAGGTCTTGGCTCCAAAGATCTGAGTGCTGGACACCTGATGCAGCAAAATCCACGAGTGCCGACCCCCCAAGCCCCCCCCAAAACCCCATTTCAGTTTAGAAAATGACCTGTGGATAGCAAAATCCAAAACAGCATTGGAATGGATGGGGAAGGACTGACTAAAAAGTAACCAGACCCACTGAGGTGTCAGGGCAGGTAAGTCAGGAGGGAGGGGCTGGCTCACAGCCAGGGTAAGAGCAGCTACAAAACTCAGGCTACAGCACAGTGGACACCCTCCAGTGGTGTCAGTCCCCCTGGGAGCCTTAGGAGTCATTAAATAAAGACTTGGCAGAATTAGGTTTAAAAATAAACCACTACAAACCATTATTAAAAAAAAAAGAGGTATTAAAAACAACCGATAAATTACAAGCAACAGCACAGCAGGGCTGGACTGTGCAGAGCCAAGAATTGTGGAGAAATTCAGGAACCAGGTGGCTGAACTATGCAAAATTACAGTCCCTTATCAGAACCAGGCATCAGCACAGCACAGGGTGAAGGGACGTGCTCTTTATCATGACTTCTGGGAAGGAAACCTGCTCTTCCTACCAAACAATGAACCAACGGGCAAAAGAGAAATGGCACAATTTTATTTTAAGCTTTTAAGAAGTTCTCTTTGGTTCCTAATGGCAGGGCATGCAAACGGTGTCACAGCAAACGCCAGGCAAGCAGCAGATTACATGCTTTCTGTGTGAGAAAATCAATGACATGATTTACTGAGTATTGTGCTCAGTTCTATTTATGACATCTCAGGAAGAAATGCTGCATAAAACAGCCACAAAAATATTTTAATATGGAAAGCTTTTCATCCCTTCAGTGAAACAAAAAGATTAGGATAGTTTAGTTCAGAATTGAGACAAATAAAATAATGTAATAGTATATTAAATGATCCGTCACATAAAGAAGACAGACTGGGTGCTTCCCATTTAGTGTCTATCTCAAAAAAAAAAAAAAGGCAATAAACCCAGAGCAGCATATTTACATCTCCAAAAAGAAAATTATTCCACATAAAACACTTCCTGAAACAAGCTGGCACTGAGACCAAGGGGTCAATGGATTCAGAAGAACAACCAGACATCTATACATGGGATGAGCCACTGACAGTTGTATGAGGTGGGGTAAACCCAGAGCTCCCAATTTCAGTGTTTAAAACCAGCATTACCCATTCCAGTGGAGAAGAGGATTATTACCAGATCGTTCCTGTGTTGTCCATTGGAGTAGTCTGGGCAGGGTAAACCCAAAGCTCCCAATTTCAGTCCATAAAACCAGCATTACCCATTTCAGTGGAGAAGAGGATTTGCTCATTACCAGCTCGTTCCTGTGCTGTCCATTGGAGCAGTCTGGGCAGGGTGGAGGGCAGGCACTGCTGCTCCTTCTCTTACCACATCCTGCTCTTGATTCCAGTGGTTTTAGTGTGATACACAAACAACCCCATGGTGCAGAACACTGATATCCCGTCATCTCCCACTGGTGAGGTCAGGCCTTTCTCCCCTCCTCCCACACTTTGTCTCTCTTGCCCCAGACCTGTAAGTCAGTCCTGGACCATCCCCTGCCCCCATTTCTGCCTTTGGTGAGCTCATGTTTGATATGGGGCAGCTGGGGCCTCAGGCTGTCACGTACCTGGGCCAAGGGACTGTGTGACACCAAGAAGTCCTGCGGGGATCTGGACAAATCCACAGCAATGCCCAGGTCAGGCAGTGCTAATTATCAAGGTAAGGAAGCCAGGTGGAAAGAGATTAGTACTAAAGATTAGTACTGTTTGAGGCTTGTCACACTACAGGATAGAATAATCAGGGTAAGGTTACTGAGGAATGACAGAAGAGAGATTTTTCTCTAAAAATAACCCAATCAATTTAACCTTTGAAGATGCATACATTACTAGTTTATGGTGGAAAATATAAATAAAAATAAGTCCTATACTGCTATCTCATTCATTATGTGGTAGAGCAATGCCTGGAAAGGGCCTGAATCTTTGTAAAAACTCCTCCAGTTTCCCATTCCACAGCAACCATCTCCTCCCACTGCCATCTGCTTGGTGCACTCATTTTGCCTCATTCCTCACATCTATGATCAAAGACAGACATTCTAATTTGAGGGCCTCTTTGATAATCTTGAGAAACTAGCTACAGGTAATTTTTTGACCATCAAAGCTGGTTCCAGCAGCTTTCTCTCACTCAGGCTACTCTTCTAATTAGGGTCTCATTTATTCATCCCAATAAGCTACTTCACCAGGCAAGAAGAATGTAAGAAAATTTAATCTGCAGTCGTAAGCCAGAGCAATGAAATGAGTGATGAGCTCCAAGTCAAAAGGTTAAAGATATTAATGTTTACCAGTGTTGAAGTTTACAACAGATAATTTCTTTGCTTATTCTACTTATGCTTTGCCTAAAATCCATCCCCATAAAATAGGAAGCCACCACTGATAAGAATGTTATTAGGGATAAAAAGCACCAGCATAGATGAAATTCAGAAAAGGAATTAGGAGGTACTGGCACTGGATGCTTTTAGCATACATAGTAAGAATTGATTTTTTTCCTCATTCAGATGATTAAGTGTTGCTCCTGCCAGGCCACAACACCCCAGTGTTCCAGGGCATCGTGGGGGCTCTGTGTGCAGCCCTTTCCCTTCACAGGCACAGAAAAGGACTAACAGCCAAACCCAGGGCATCTCAGAGTCAGAAATCAGCTTTTTAGGCTACCAAAGGAGACAAGATGTAGGGCAGGAAAAAAAAAAAAAACAAAACCCCAGTAATTTTTTTTAATTCCCAAAATCTGATTCCATACTTTAAAATGATCCACACATGGAAAACTCTGCAGTGAGGGCATCATTAAATATAATCAAGGACAGAATCAGAAAGGAAATGCAACACAAATCCTGTGTTAGTTTTAATCGTTACAGTCAATGACTGCTTTTTGCAGCTGGGGAATTTGCTCAATTTACTCCATGAGAGAAGAAATACCCCGCACTTTCACAGACAGATGTTTAAACCTCTCAAGTGTGTAAACCAGTACAGTTTTAGTCAGTGCTGTAAGAGGAGCAAAAGGGAAGCAGGAATCCTTTGCTGCTCCCTGGCTGATCCAGGCAGGAAACCCCTGCCCTCACTGCCCATCTGCTCTGGGGCAGCAGGAGCAGCCAGCTGCATCCAGCCCCTAAAATCCAGAGGTGGTTTATCACAGAGCCCCGAGGCTGCAGCCCAGCCTGGCACACCCTGCAGCTGCTCCTGCACCCCTGCCCAGGGCCCACACCCCAGCTAATTAACAGGCTGCTAATCATACCTGGGAATGCCGAGCTAGCAGCCCAGCCAGCACTCACACCTGGATCAGGACACAGCAGGAAACAACAAAGCACAGCAAAGGAGCTCTAGCAAAGGAAAGAGAAAAAAAAAATCACCACCAACACTCAATTCTCTTTCTTTAGTTCTTCTTTACCGATAGAAATGTTTTCCTAAAGGAGCTGATTGCCAAACATAAATTTTGCTACTTGTGCTTGACAGAATCCTGAGAATGCAAAGCTTTTTGTAGCCAGAAAAAAACACAACGTGAATTTTCTATTCTTGTACTGCTGAGATGACTCAATACCAGTCCACAGGGGTCTGAAGGTAAAAGAACCACACTCATCTGAATTCCTTGGCTTTCAAAGGAGGCTTTTATGACAGAATACTTTATTAGCAGACAGAGCTGCAATGAGCCCACTCCAGGAACCACACCAAGCTCAGGGCAATTACCTTTTGTCACTGCCATTCCGAGTGAAAGGGGAAAGGCTGCTATTACCTGCTCTGGTGGAGGGTCTGGAGGGAGGCTTATTCCTGCCATGTGCAACATTGTGGTATTTGGAAGTAACTTGTTTCTAACAAGAACCATCCCAGACAACAGCCACAGCAGCAGCATCGAAACTGTGCCCAGTGCTCCCTGCCGAGCTCCTGGGCTCAGTCCCTATGGACTGCTCCGGAGACATCACCACATTCCACTGCAAGAGGAAACTGCTCAGGAATGCAGCTCAGGCTTCCTTGCTGCTGCTTCATCGCACTTTGCACATGCCAGGTGTCCCCAGGATGGTCACAGAGGAGACCCCACGCTCTCTGTAGGGCTTAACCTTGTGATTCATACAGAGAAAAAGGAGGAACGGCAGATTTCAGGGTTCTGGGCTCAACCTTGGCTTAATTAGTGCTGGTGGCATATGTTCAGTGATGGTTACATAAACAGGGATGGGATCCCAGCCGGTGGCCAAGGGGTTGCCATGGTAACTGTGACAGCCATCAAGCTGCCTTACTCATCGCTTTTGCCCCCATACTTCAGAAGCACTTCTGCTTCTACTTTGCTATTTTCAAATAAAAACATGAATAAACAGAGCTCTCTAGCCTGCTCTGGAAACGAAGCTGCCCAAGCCTTTAACCAGCAGTGACATTTGTGAATTGTTGGCAGCACTCTCGGGCTGTTGCTCTCCAAAGACAATGCAGAGTTTCTGGAGCTTCTCACCGGGGACAAACACAACAGAACAAACCCTTGCACTCCTGAAACAGATCCCTGCACACCTGGAGTCAGGCCACAACTCAGGATAATGACGTGCTCATGCCTTCCACAAGCTTTTGAGCAGCTTCACTTCTCTCACTGCAATCAGGCAAGCCTGGCCTAAAATCTTTCATACCCAGTTTACAGTTGTACGTAATAAATAAAGTGCATTTCCTCCATCTTTTTATTTTTCCTGTATAGCCAGTGCTGTATCTCTGCATACCTCACATATCTCAAATCTCCTGCTCTCTCTAGTTACATTTTCTTTCAGACTGCTCATAAAAAACCCTGACTAATTTTAGGACAAAGATTAATACGGAGCATCCTGCTCAGTAACAGCCTCCTGCCTGTCACCTATAGCCAGGCCTGATCCTCAGAACATCCACTGCATTTTCACCATTTTGGTTTCTCAGCAACAATGTAGAAAAATGAAATTAATGCATATTAGATTTTAAAGTTAATTTAGCCTTTTGTATACTTGTTAACAAAATTATCTATTTATACCTCACTAAAATCCAGCATCTGCAAAGATGATATGCAGAGGCACAAGGAAGACAGGAACCATGGTTTTTCACAAATACAACGAATCTGTGTTTTATTTTAAAGCTCTTTTAAAAAGCAAGCCTTTGTATGCAATAGTATCCAGCAGTTTTTCAACAGAAAAACCAGTCTCAGTAATCTGTATAAAAATTAAATGCTAATTTTTTTGGATTTCAGTAACTTGCAGAAATATTTTTTGGCATAACCAGAAAATGAGTCACTACTAACTTCACCTTCTTTGACTGTTTCAAGTACAAATCATTTCTCATCTGACAATCACTCAGCTTTTAAAGTCAGCTGGTTTATAAAGCCTTTTGTTGAAACCTGGTATGTGAACAGGGATCCCAAAGCCTTAATTTTGAGAGAAATTGCAGTATGACAAACTCAATAAAGGCAGAAGACTTGTTTGGATGCCAGAATGCTGTATGTTAAAAAAAACCCCAAAAACCCAATCAAAAATGATGAAGTTCAATAACAGATTTATCAGCTGCCTGGATACAGGTGTGGGATCAGCATTCTTGGTTGCAGAGCTGAGAAACCGAAGCAGATCTGCTCTGTGCTGTGCAGGTCTTCAGAATACACTGTAATATAAAAATTTTTGCTACATAAAAATACTTGTTTCTCCTTTCTTTCTTTGGAGAGCAAAATAATCTCCTTACTTCCATATGGTACTGCAGGAACAGGAAGAGCAAAGTGGACACAGTGGTTTGTAAGGAGCACAACTTCTGTTCACCTGTGGCTGTGCCAAAGCAAGGTTTGGGTGGGTTCCAAGGGGAGCCCCTTCTCTCCCCTCCCCTCCCTGGCAGGACACAGGAGCCCCAGCCCCAGCCAGTGCCACAGGCCAGGCAGCCTCAACTCCCTGCACTCCTGCTCCAGCCCGGAGCTCCTCCAAGGCTGAGATAATCCTGAACAAAAGGATGGGCTCATCATGCTAATTAGCCCTGTGCAGGAGATAGACTGGAGCCTCCATCTCCAATGTCCTATGTTAAATCTGTCCTCTCCACATAAAGACTGCTACATTAACCATGTCTTATTTCCCCATTTTTCTTTTCAGAGAGCCTGGATGGATTGTAATGCACATGGATGGACTGAAATGCTCAGCAGATGATTTTGCTTGAATCTCAAGTAAGACAAATGTGATGAGATCTTCAATCACTGCCCTGGGATGAGTGGGTGATGTATTACATTTTACGAGGAACGGCATTTGGAAAAATTCCGTTTTCACTCCTCAGCCACTGTACTCTTTTAATTACTTGCTAAACTTGGGAGAAAGAACTGGAAAGGAAAAGGGCAGAGGAGACTTCCCAGAGATAATGAGATGGCTGCCTGCTGAAGTAAGGCAGCAGCATCATTAATGCCTGAGCTAAAGGAGGACCAGGCACTCCCTCAGCCCTGCCTCCCTGGCAGCACTGGGGTGGCTGCAGCCATTGGTCTGCAGAAAGAACAAGCTCTAGCAGCAAGTTCCCCACTTGAGTTAAGGTGTTTGTCTCATAGGGGATGATGGAAGATTTCAGTTTGAGGCTCTGTAGAAGTAATAAAATAAATTCTGCCTCAAATCTCCACAAACCTTTAATATGCCAGGAACCAGAGACAAATGGAAGTCTCTACAGATCCCTGGAATTTCACCACTTGCTATGCCTATGCATTCCCTGGTGCACATTTCATCTGTACTAAAAATTCAGTGGAAAGAAATAAATTAGAAAGAGCCGTCATACTAAATTTTTTTTGAAGTCCAATTTCAATCTTCCCTATGAAAAATGTGACTTGAAAACTCTTGTAGATATTATTATCCAAGGACTACAGGTTTTTTAACCTGTTTAGGTGGATTTGATGAGCTGCTCCACACCAATGCTGACAATACCTTTGTTACTTTGTAGATGCAAACATGGGAGCATTTTCCCAAGATCCTGCATTATGCCTGCTGCTAAACACACTTGAAGAGTTCTCAGGTGAGTACACACTTTTCTTACAGAGAAAGAAGTTCTGATTCTGATTCTGACACGCTCAGAGATCATGCATCAGGTTCAAAAGTTTTGCAAACGTAAAGCACAACTTACTGTCTTTCAATATTATTGTAAGTAATATCTAGTGATCTATGTAATGCCACAAGTGTACAGCTTTAATTGAAATGTAAACTAAACTGTTTGTTGATAGTTTCCTTCAATTGTTATTTGCTAATTATGAAAATAGTTCTAATAATTACTGTGCCTAAAACATCTGGGAAGGAGATCAAATCACTATCTGAAAATTAAGTACAGTAGTAGTTCAAGGGTTAAAGTCCCATTAATGATGCCTTCTTTAAAAACACACCCCTATAGTTTGCATACTGCTGTAGCAAAGAAGTATAAATTAGACATATTTATAAACACACAGACACAGAAGGGAAGAAATCAGAAGTACTAGACCCATCGGGATATTCTGAGATCTTCGGATTGACATCTGCAAAAGACACACACATCACGGGCAGCAAGCTTAAGTAAGGATGACCAGATAAAAGGGGACTTAAAACTGAGAAAATATGATTACAAAAGAGAAATATTGCACTATTAATGAATTCCAGGAAGAATTAACTTAGCCAGCTTATCCAGTGAAAGGTGTTAAACTCGGGATGCCACAGAAAGCAGCCTGTCAGAACCTGCTGGGGAGGATGTGCATCACCCAGCCAGACCCTGCTGGACCCCTGCAGGAGCAGATCCAGGGGAGATCACAGGCCCCTGCCTACAGCCCTGCCTTTGGGGATGATTCCCACTCTGCCCTCCAGAGGCTCTGCTGGGCCAGCCCCAGCACTGGGGCATTTCACACAATCACAGAATCACCAGCTTGGAAGAGACCTCCGAGATCGTGGAGTCCAACCCGGCCCCAACACCTCAACTAAACCGTGGCACCCAGAGCCCATCCAGGCTTTTTATAAACACCTCCAGGGATGGTGATTCCACCACCTCCCCGGGCAGGCCATTTCAGTACTTTATCACCCTTTCCATAAAAAACTTTTTCCTAATATCCCACCTATATTTCCCTTGGCACAGCCTAAGATGGTGTCCTCTTGTTCTGTCAGTTCCTGCCTGGTGAAAGAGACCAACCCCAGCTGAGCACAGCCACCTTTCAGGAGGTTCTAGAGAGTGATAAGATCGCCTCTGAGTCTCCTTTTTTTTCCAGGCTAAACAACCCCAGCACCACCACATCACACAGACCCACACACGGTGTGTGCCAAGTTCCAACAGGCAACTTCCAATCCACAGAATGCACTCCAGCTTTTAAACACTGCAGGCCTTCCATTCAAACAGTGACCCTGTGGACATGAGAACATGTAATTCCTGGCAATTATTTTATAAGGGAGAAGGGGAGAGGTTATAATAGGACTATGAGCAAGGAACTTCCAAACCCAGTTCTAAAATTATCTTCAGCTTTAACAAATGACAACTCTAACCCCCCTCTCCCTTTTGCTTATTCCTAAAGCCTTTCTCCTTTCTCCTCTTGTGCTTAATCTGATCTAAATTCTTTCAGGATGTCAAGGGGATAAATCTGCTATTAAGAGCTACTAGTTTCCATTTGCTTTTTAGAAGTGGGTGTGTGACAACACTCTGAGGCATCACACAGGCAATTAGGCATGCACAGGATGCTCTGCTCCAGAGAGACAATATGCAGAGAAGTGGAGGCTAAAACACTTCTGCATTAACAGGAGGACCCTCCAAGTGCTGTGCAGAGTGTGCTCCAGGGCCACTCAATTGTCCCACAGTGTCAGGATTCCAAGCAGAAGACATTTAACTCTGTTTCTTCGGAGACCAAAGTATCAACACAGGAATCAGGTATTTATCCAATGCCAGTGACAAGATTTCTGCAACTTAAATGTAAATGATGCATGAAAAACGTGTTCTTATGAGCTATTAAACACAAGCCAAGTGCTTTAACAGAGAAGTAGGAAACACCCCAACGATCTCTGTGTTTTGTCACCATCAGTGAGCCTCCAGCTCCTGCCAACCCAGTAGCAAATAAGGACTCAGTGCAGCTTCAAAGAAATGATGGCACTTTCTTATGTGCATTCAGAAAGAGACAGCCATGAAGCATTGCCTCGCTAAATGTTATAAAAGTTCTTATAAATATTCATGTGCAGCATTTGTACTCTGAGTATTTAATCATTTCTTTACAAGAAAGGAAGAGGGAGAAGGGGAGAGGAAGAAACTACTGTTTCTTCGATTCCAAAGAGATCAAGGTAACATCAGAGGCAAACTTGTGCACAGGTGATCTATAAATTAGTCAGCACCGAACCCAGAACCTACAAGAAAAGAGATTTTTTTTTCAGGTTGATTTTCTGTTTTCATTACATCTGAAGTTACACAATAGTTTGCAGGTATTAACCTAATGATTTCTCTCATCATTTGAATTACTTGCATTTTGATCCTTTGAATTTTTACATCGCTGGCTTTTGAAAAACAAGCCCGATCTGTTGCTTCTGACATTTGTGTGAAGGCAGACTTGGCTGGCTGCACTGTGCACTGCAAAGCCCTTTGTCCCAGGTAAACCCAGCACCAGAGGAGCAGCCAAAGAGGGCTGGAGAGGCTCTGTGCCACTGGACACTGGATCCATCCCCTCACAGCTGCTGGCATAACTAATATAATAACTAAACAATAACTAAATAAATAACTAATAACAAAACAATAACTAAAATGAGAGCCCTGCCAGCATCCCGTGCAAGCACTGCCTGCTGAGCTCTGCCCATGGCACGCAGCCCTCGATCAAACCTCTCAGACCTAAAGTTTATCAATACTGCTGAGAATTACTATGGATTCCTGTAACACAGGCTGACAGTACAAAAGCCTGTTCACAAGTGGCTTGTGCACAAAAGAGAAAAGACATTGCAAACCAGCTTTGACATCAAATTATAAACCTAATAGAATAGCAAAGAGATGTGGAGCAATAGCACCTGAACTGCCCAGAAATCAGCCAGCAGAGACAGCAGTGAGGGCTCCTGCCTTGCTGAGATGAGGCCTCCAAGCCAGACCAAGAAAGCCTTGGACACTTTTCCCTGTCCTTCCAAACAGGGAACAGCAGTTCTTGCTGGAGACACGTGTTACACTGAGGCTGTGGGGACCAGTGCCTTTGCAGGCACCACACCCTGGATGTACCTCCCCATGCAGGATGCTGTAGCTCCAGGAGAAAATAACAATCTAAGATGTTTATTACTGCAGGCCCAGCTCCTTCACACATACCTTGGCTGGCAAGCAGGCCCAGTGCTGGCTGAACAGCAGCAATAACAGTGGAAGAATATTGCTGTGGTGCCTGTGGTTCCCTGTTGGATCAGCCAAGGCAGATTCCTGCCAGCTGTACCTGTCTGTGCTCTCAGGTGTATTGGACAACTCTCCACAGAGTCACTCCAGGCCCATGCCATGTTTAGAATTACAAAGCAAAATGAAAAGTGGTGCTGCCTTTTGCTTCCCTCAGGAAAACTGCCTCTTGCAAATGGTTTTATCATTTTCATTATATCCTGTTTGATTTGCTTTACCATCTTGACTGGAACAATAGCTAAGACATAATAGAAAAAGATTTTTCCACAGGCTGGTTCTAATTACATTAAATCTCAAGTGAGATAGGACATTTAAATAAGAAACAACAACTGCAGACTCTGAGATAATGACATACCAAGATACCAGGCTTTTTGAGAGTGCCATTAAAATGATGCATGAAGCATTACAGCTACTCCAATTGGGTTTCAACACGAAAGCCATTCCTTCTGTGGCACAGTGCTGCAGAGAGAGGTCAGCACTTACTGCACTCAATGTGCTACTCAACAATTAGCAACCATTATCCCTTCTGCTGAAGCTGCAACACAGACACAGGCTTAAACTTCTGTATGAGGTGAGGCAGTGGGGAATGCAGGATCCCTGGGATGGATCACCTCATGAACCACAAAACAGAGTGGAGGAGCTTTTGAAGAGCTCCTGGATTTTGTTGCAAGTTGTACCTATAACATTTTGTCATCACAACTGAATTCTCTTAATTTCCTGGAAAACATATCTTTGGATTTTCTGGAAAGCACTGAAATACAGCCATGCAAAATGGAGGCTGTGGCTGTGTGTCCTGCAAACACAGTGGAACCTGTCACAGCCCCACTGCTCCTTTGTTTACCCTTAGAGCTGCTGCACAGCTGCTTATGGGGCCCTGCAGCAAAGTGCCCTGCTGGAAATCAAAACTGAGGAAAAGGAACTTCTGTGAGGAGGACAGGCCCTTAGGCACTGCCCCTGTGCTGCCCTTTCCTTTGGCCACGAAGTGCTAAGCCAGGCTGAAGGGAAGGAGAAGGGCTGGCCTGAGGGCATCCAGGGCACCCTCAGCCAGGTGCAAACACCAGGTGTGGGGACAGTGTTGATCTGGAGGGCTCTGCAGAGGGACCAGGACAGGCCAGATCCATGTGCCAAGGCCAGTGGGATGAGGTTCAACGGGGTGAAGAGCTGTGCTTGGCTCCCAAGCCCCTGCAGTGCTGCAGGCTGGGCCAGAGGGACTGGAAAGCTCCCCAGCAGAAAAGGACCTGGGCAGCAGCTGAACACGGGCCCAGGTGTGCCCAGGTGATGGCACCTGGGCTGTTCCAGCAATGGTGTGGCAGCAGGAGCAGGGCAGTGACAATCTATCAGTCTGTGCTGGGCACTGCCCAGGCCACACCTCAAATCCTGGGGTCGCATTTGGGCCCCTCACAACAAGAAAGACATGGAGGGCATGTCTTAGGGGAAGTTTAGGTTGGATATTAGGGAAAATCCCTTCCCTGAAAGGGTTGTCCAGCCCTGGCAGAGGCTGCTCAGGGCAGTGGTGGAGTCACCATCCCCAGGGGGATTAAAAAGCCCTGTGGATGTGGCACCTGGGGACAGTGATGGAGCTGGCAGTGCTGGGTCAGTGGTTGGAGACAATGACCAAAAGGGTCTTTTTCAACCTTAACAATTCTCTGATTCTGTAATGGGGGAGAACAGTTCACCAATTGCCCTTGCTCACAGCTGAACAACTTCAAAACCTGAAATAACTTGCAAAACAAAAGGACACAAGAGCTTGTGTCACTAGGGTGAATAAGTAGCATCAAACCACGGCTAAGGGACTCTCTGCTGTATGGCCACAGCTGAAGCAGGTCTGTACATACACATTGGGTATCACTTTCTCATCTGTCCAGCTGTGTTTGCATCGCTGTTAGAGGAAAGTTTCAAGGAAATCTGCAAGATACTGAGGATTGAGAGACTTCGTTTCAGTCAGTGAACAGAATCTGTGATTCTAAATTCTGTACTCAGAGAATATAAATTTTCACAGAAGCAGGTTAGTAAGTAGAGCATTCTTGTCCAAGTAGCAAGACATTAATTCTTTATTAATCACCAAGTGCACAAAAGAAAATTTACAAAGTTTATTTCGACACACAAAACAAAAAGATTTTCTTGGGTGCATGTTCCACACTTCAGCCTTGCCCCACTGAAGTGCCCTGACACACAGATTGTCTGTGTTCACCCAGTGCCAGGGCACTGCAGGATGATGGGGTGATGGCTCAGACACAGCTCAATAGTTGCAGTTCTATGACCACATGGCAAAAGCATTTGCTGAATGAGATCAGGTGTTCTGTCTGAACAGAGCCAGCCTGAACAGAAATACACATGCAACTATTACTGCTTGTGACAGTATTTAAATTGCATTAAACAAAGAAGGAATTAAACTTGTACACCTTTCCCTATCAACTACTGGCTTTGTTAACTTCCTTTAGGCCCTTATAAGACATTTGTAAGCTAAAATGAGATGGCCATGCTCACCTTCATGTACCCTCACCACTTCTCCTGACACCTCTGAACGGCCCCAGGTTTCAAAGTGCAGCAAACGCACCTGTGGGTGGAGAGGAAGGGTTGATTCTGTCAGGTCAGGGAGCTGAAGAGGATCAGCAGTGAGCACCAACACTCAGCCAGAGGAACAAGGCTGCCAGGCCATGAGCAGCAGGGAGGCTGCCGGATCTCTGTTCTCCCTCTGCTCCCCAGGCAGGCTCGGGGGGGCTCCAGCAGGTGAAGAGCAGCAGGCTTTGTGCAGCACCATGGCCTGAGCACATCCTGCTCTGAAGTTCGTGGGCTCACACTCACTGCCCTTTTCCCTCCCCCCAGGTACTGGCACAGACCTTCCACACTGGATCCCACTGAAACACCAACATGCACTTTTACATGCAAACTACACAAAAGGCTGGTTTTCCCCAAATAGAGGAACAATTTGAAAACTTGCCAGTGTTGCTCAGGAGTTGAAATAGAGGCTGGTAACAAGAGGCTGCCCAGGTCATGATGCCCTGAGAGCTGAAGGGAGCTGAGGAATCTCCCCAGACAGGAGCCAGCACTGCAGTGCTGGAAACTCAGCAGCACAGGGCAAACCCCAGAGGCTGAACTCCAGAGAGGGGCTGGGAGCTATGGCACTTGCAGTACTGTACCCACTGCTCTGTCACACACACTCCTGATTTGCCATCCAGCTTTCCTCCTGCACAGGCTGGTGGTCTCTCATTAAGGACAGAATTTACAGAGCAGATTTCAGCTTTTATAGAACCCACTGTGCTTTCTAAAGATCCACCTTGTCTTGCAGTCAACTGAAATAACACTTTCTGTCGATGGCTCCTGGGGGTTGTTTTCCCTTTTTATTTTTTAAAAAATTTATTTAGATCTCGCAATGCCTATTTCTCAGCCAGACTGTCAGGGATGTTAATGAGATTTATCCGCACAGTCTCTCTCACTCTCTGCCCCTTTCATTCTTTGACACACAAGTGCTTTTATGTTGCAGGAAATGAGGACAACAGAAAGCTGCAGATCCCATGAATGTAAAAATTGTCTTGAAGGCATGGAACAATCCAGCCCTAATTACAGCCAGCTGGAGCCTGCTCTCTTTGCACTGATACTTAGATAATTAACTGAATACTGACTGATGCAAGGCTCAAGTATGTCACTATCACTCAGATGTTCAAGGCTAATTTTTGTATCCATCACCATCATCAAACTTAATGGATATTATCAGCTAAACTCTTGAAAATCAGTAACACAGAGCCATAGTCAGGCAAGAACTATTTTTCCTTCAATGAGCTTAGTGCCATCTTTCTTTAGCTGCAGAAGAAATGGCTTTTACATTAACACAGCAAACTCATAAATTTTGATCCATTTAATACCTGTAAATTCACTTACTTAAAGCCCTAAACTTAAATACGCTGAAACCACAGCACTGATGTAATAAAATACACCCTAAGCTGTTCCAGTGGGCATTACTGGAGTAATACCTGTTTATTTCTCATAGTATGGCATCTTTAAATTGGTGGGTGTGTGTATCCTCCGCAGTAAGCTTTATATGGATGTTGAAAGCAAACCCTTCTATGCTGAAAATCAAACATTTGACTGCCAGTGCATATATCTGAAACTATTACAGGAGGGCACAGCAGAGATAGTGCTCAAGAAATGTGACATGTCTGTAAGTCAGAACTGCTGATGCACCTTCTCTCCTGCATGGAACAATACATGTTTAGATTGTGAAGTACCTGAAACTGTGCTTTCAGCAAAAACACTGGAAGGGGAAGTCAGTACCAACTAGAGAAAGTTGTCTTAGTTCCAGTTCCAGCAGTGCTTTCCCTGAAAACACGGATTTTTGAATAGATTCAGCCCCTCTGACTGGTTTACAGCTGCACTGATAGGAGAAAACAAGGTGTCACCACTTGTTATCAAGTGGTACTTTTATTCCTAGTTACTAATTCAAGAAATCACTGTGAAAAAATTTGAAGTATTTTAACCTGGTAAAGATGTTCATAAGAACAGCAATACAGCACAGTAAAGGCACAGTAAAAGAGAAACAATCAATAATTGTTAGGTCTTGGGTAGGGCTATGCAGCAGATAACCAACATGCATTTCAGCAGCCGGCAGTGCTCTCAAAAAATCTGGGTGGGGAGGCAGGAATCTAAAGAATCCAGCACAGGGATTCTTCTCATTTTGTATTTTATTTGTCCTTGCACCTTCTTATCTAGTAATGGAAAAATAAACAATCCCAGTTATGTTTGCACATGGCCTACCAATACTCCTTCAGTAGGAAAAGTCTGAATTTTGTGAAATATCTTTGGAATGCCACTGTCATGTAAATCACAAAGCACTGCCACCGCAGTGCAAGTTAAAGTGCAACCCGCAGTTTTCCCCAAGAGAATACACAGAATTTATATCACCAGAAATGGAAAGCAACAGAACAAAAATAAAAGCTTAGCAAAAAAAGTAGGTTAACTCATATAGAGAATGATATACAAGGCTGGAAAAGAAAGCAAGGCACGTATTTTTGGAAATATTTTGAAGTCTCTTTAAAGCCTGCCTATTTGCCTGTGAAGTACTTCTGCTTAAAATATAGATATGCTAATGTTCATATTTAAGATAGTGGTGATTGGGCTGAAAGAACTCCTCTTTGGAAGAACAAAGGAAGAAAGAGTGTGCACCATCAGCAGCTGGTTCTGAGTGCATTTTCACACTTATCCTGGGGAGAGTTAAGGAACCACAGAATCATCAGTGTTCAAGGGGCCTCTGGAGGTCACCCAGTCCAGCTCCAGGGAAATGGATAGTTGAGAGGAAAAGCTGATTCTGGATAAATTGAAGAAACCTTTTGATTCTGAGAAGCCTCCAAAACTCCAATTATTTTGTGTTGAAGGGGGCATAAGAAATGTTGCTGCAGCAGCTTCCTGGATGAGGTGGGTGCTGTAGAACCCATGGGAATCCAACACTGCCCAGAACCTGGGGACAGTGGCACCACCTGCATTCCATGGAAATGATTATTGCTTGCAGCAGGTTCAAATGTGTTAATTATCTTTTTCACCTAGAAGTTCATAGTTTTCTTAATTAGCAGGATCTGAATTGTATGCAGGGTTGATTTTTTTGGTTTGGGATTTTTTTTCTTGTTGGAAGAATGGGAATGTGTTTCTTGCCAAGGCCACACCACATAACAACAGACTAGAGAAAAATGAAGACCCAGCATGAAAAATGTAATAATGACCAACTGAGCAGCTGACAGAAGAAATGACAGAGCAAAATACACAAGTTTCACACGATGGAAATTCAGGGAAAGTGAATTTGTTACAAACATTGAGCAAAGGAAAAAGGAGACCTCACCATAAGCAAGGCCTCTCATCTCCCAATCACTGAAATTCCCTCCTCCTGCAATAAGCAATCTGCCACCCCACCTCAAAAGCAGCTCCAAGACCCCGCAGCAGCAGAGATGCTTGGATGGAACCTACAGGAGCATGGCCAAAACAAAGAGCAGAAGCCCCCCACGCACAAGATGATTTTTCCATTTTGTCCTGTTTATTTGAAATTTCCAGCCATCACAGCCACATGAATTCAGCAAACACAGCATCAGTTGCTTTCCATCAGCTGAACTGACAAGGACAGAATTTTGAACACACCTGGGATGGGCACATTTCAGAGATAAGTCTGAGTGAAAACAGAGACTACTGCAAGCTTGAAAAATGTGAACTGCTCTCTGGAAAGAAGTGCATATAGGGACATGGAATAAATATTATTAAGTTATTGTTCCTTAGTCTGTCAATGTTTCCATTTTGAATCAGCTTTCAGCTATTAAAACCTCAGCTGGAAAAGCCCGGCTGAACCTGACAAATGAACAATTCATGTCTCAGGAAGAAAAAGTGTTTTTTCCTTAACCCCCAACTCAAACACATCCTGACTTCAGTATCTTCAGCTTCTTTTGAGATAAATATCCTCAGTTTTGCACCTTTCTTCTGTACATTTGTAGTTGCAGTTAAAATGTTCCCCTGTGTGTTCCCTGTTTCACCCTGAGAGGGAAGCAGCTGCCCTGTTCTGCACAGGAGCACACCCAGCACTCGTCTGTGCCCAGTGCTTCTCCAAACTGCAACCACACAGGAACTGATACAGCACTTGGAGTCTGGAAAACTCTTCAGGAATGCACAAAGGAAATGCACTACAGAAATGTAAGATCGCAAAAAGAATGGTGTTATGGTTATTATCCTAACCTGGAATTCCATCTAAGCCATAGCCCCTGCCTGCCCCTGCAGATACCTGGCTTTATCTGCAGCTCACAGGGATCACAGCAGGCTCCTCTTCAGTGCCAGCATCTTCTGCTCCTTCCTTGTTCTATGTGCCAAGCCAAAGAGGAGCAACAAAGGCTGGTGTTGTTCCTGGAGAAGAATGGGTTCTGCAGGAGCCAGTGGGCATCTCCTCTCACACACACCCGGGCTCTGCTCTGTACAGCAAGAGAACCTCTGCAGGCACGTTCCTGTGCAGCCTGTTCAATGGAAAGCATCCCATGGAATGTGTGTGGGGTCCTGTGTGTGGGACAGGAGCCTGAGAGGCTTTCAGAGGAACCCTCTGTGATGGCAGCTCTGCTGTGTGCCTGCAGAGCCAGGCAGGCTGAGGTGGGTGAGCTGCCCACAGCCTCCCATTGTTACTGGGAAGGTGGTGACTTCCTCTTCATTGAATCTTTCCCCTTATTTTGCTCTTCCTTCCTGATGATAAATGCATTTTTTATTATTCCAACCAATTCAACATTACTTTTAGAAATTTTATCACTCATTCAGATTTCAGTCAGTGAGTCAAGCGGAAAAAATGTGTTCTCAAGCTGAGAGAAAACCCTCCCATTTCAGATCCCCGAGCCAAGAGCACCTCCCAGGCAACATCCTCCAGCTGCTCTCAGCCACAGAAAGAATATGTGCACTCAATCAGTTCCCACCTAGGCCACTGCAGAGCATCTCCAGCAGGAAGGAAGGGGATTCATCTGCCCAGAGCAGCAACCCCTGGCTCTCCCCAGGCCTCATCCCACCCAGCACCTCCCTCAACTACAAAAACCTCTTGGTGTTCAGCTGATTAACACCTTCCTGTGCCAGCAGAGGAATCTATCCCACAGCATTGTTCTCCCTCTTCCTGGGCCTCTGATTGTCACTTTTATCACCTAAATAATAGTATTTTGAATGCAGAAACAATGATGGGAACCTATTTCCTCAGCTGATGTCCTTGTCCCAGGCAGATTTACAGTGGGTGTTGTTTTGTCAAAGGTTGAATGCATGAAGAAGTTGCTGTGCCAGGCAGGGATGTATAAGGGAACAGACTAAACCTTCCAGTTCCCTAGAAATGTTTCCTCTAAAACCATGGTGGTTACAACCTGATTTTATCCTCTCCTGACTCCTGCACACAGACAAGCCGAGGGGGTGCATTTTCTGCAGAAAGAATGGGCAAGAGTTTGTGACTAGGACTGCTTTGGAGCTTGTGCTGCTCATATTTCTGGCTCTAAAGTGCCCTACAGAAACCAAACATCCCACTGAAGTGCTCCAGCTCCAAAACTTTTGCACAACAGACATGAGAGCTGGAAGTGTCTTTTTCTTGCTCTCATTAGACACATGAGTGAATCAGATCTAAGGATCTGTGCACACCTTCAAAGAGAAGGGACTGCAGGGCTACAGGGAACAACAGAGAAAAGGCATTAACAGTAAATCTGAAAACTTGAAAGAAGAAAAACGTTCTTCTTTGAAGTTCTTTTTGAGCTTCATTTGTCACCACTGCAGACAGATGGAATCTGCAAGCTCTCCCTTCCTGCCAATGCAGCAAAGACACTGACACAGAATAGAAACAACTGCTAAAGATGGGAACTCAGTGAGGGAAGAAGCTGGCAGCCTCCTGAGCACCTGATGCACTGGCTGAGCTCTGTGCTCTTGCTTGGGGGACTCCTAAGTGCTGGTCTGACTGTGCTCTAACCAGAGATACAGACAGGAGCCTCAGTGTGGGCTTCAGACACAAATGAACCATTTTCTGCAATCCCACCCTTAACCTCACAGGAATTAGGACAGAATCTTTCGGGGCACTGACTGTTCTCCCGCTGAAGTTCTAACACAGCCTATGACACAGGGCTGGAATGAATACCTCACCTGGACTGCTAAATAAGAACAGGTGTATTTGTCAAGTTCAGAAATGCAGGTCTAATTTTTCTACCATCAGTCAGTCACTTAGAACTACTGTCAGATCTGTTCACTCTCCCTCTAAAAACAGACAATAGAATAAGAAAGAAGCATTTCAAACAAAACCACAGCACGTAACAGATTTCCTTTGTTTTACTCATGACAAACGAAAGAAACGTGGTGAGATGTCATTTTTGATATATGCAGTTCCATTACAGTTTTTAAACCGAGGCAGATTCCATTGTGCTGGGGTTCAGTGAGGCTTTGAGGAGAGCACCAACACCTCCTTTCACTCTCTTGCCTCAAAAGACATGGAAACACCATCTTGTGTGGTATTAAAGATGTGGTAATTCCCCTCTAACCTTAAAGCTTCTGTTTTTAGTGGTCAGTTCTACATTGCTCCAAAGGCACTGAGACCAAAATGGGAGAGCAAGACAGAGCTGGGGGTGTCTCTGCTCCCAATTTAACTTTAAAAAGTAGCAGTTTTGTATTCCTGACTAGTAAACTGACCTTAGGAAGACAGGCACAGAAATATTTCAGATGTTTAATAATATAACAAAAACAGGGACAGAGCTGCTTCTACAGCCTGTTCCAAACTGCAGTTTGCTGGGCACTGGGTAGGATGACAGTTATGGAAAAACAGCAAAATCTTTGTTTTTCAATGATGAAGAGATGGGATAAACCCACATGAAGAAAATTCAACTACTGAATAAAGCACCAGATACTAAAATTCCAACTTTCTGCTAACGAATGAAGCTCACAAAATCACATGTTTGGGTCCTGTAAGATTTCTCTATTTAAATAGTAGTAAAACAATATCACCTACAATCCAAATTATCCTACAGTACTGTATTGGAAATAAGAAAATGACAGAAAAAACAGTTACCACTTAAGTTTGAGGCACTGAATCCATTCTCATGTCAATGGCTGGCTTGGCAAAATCTCCTGCAGCCACTGGTAATAAATCCTGCTGAAAAGTTCAAAACTTCTCCAGACACATTTGCTTCACCCCCTTCTCTTCATGACTGCTGGTCAGGGCAGCAACATTTTCTGTGAAAGACAGACAAGAAGATTATTTCAAACAAATTTCAAGTCTGATTTATTGTAATTTTTCCTTACGTGACCTCCTGCTACCTTAAATACTACAGGAGCTGTGTAAAAAAGACACTTGAATTCTCTTCAGAATCCTGGCTGCACCCCAGACTTTTGGCCTTGTCCTGAACATTCCCATTTCTTTTCCATTTCCCAGGAGCACACTGCTGCTTTAATCTGACCTGCCCAAGAGCCACGCTGCAGCTTTGCAGTGAAGATGGGCTGTGGAACCTACTGGAAGGATTAAGGACCTCTCCTGGGAAAAGCAGCAGAACTCTTTGGAGCTATTCACTGTCCAGTTCTTTTGGGGTTTTGTTTGTGGGGTTGGTTTTTTCCCTCCTCTGGCATTCTGCTTCTTGTGACTTGAAGTGTGAACACGTTTTGTGGGTGATAAAGTTGGCAGAAAGAGAGCAAACACAAATTATTTGTACAGAGGAAGCCACAAATAACAAGGAGCAGAGCACTTAAACTTCCATGCAAAGAAAACCAGCCTGGTGAGGGCACAGGCTGAGCAGCACAACCAGAACACCTGGACAACGATTATCAGCACAAAAGGACTTCTTAGGACATTTGAGATAAAGTTTCTGAAATAGCTCTGCAGGTGAGTTGCTACAAGTGAGATGAAGAAGAATCATCCTGAGAGAAAGCACACATTATGTGCTTGAAAGTGGACTTAATGAGAAGGGTGAATACCCTCTCACTGAAGGCAGGTGAGGGAACAGCCACTAAATTAGACTTCAACTTGTGCCTCACTGTCTAAATAGAGATACTAGAGATGAGTCAAAAACTTACTGTGGATGGAGGAGATTGAATCTTCTCCTAACCTGAGTGTTACCAACCAATTTGCTTTTACAGGTGGGATTAGCCAGAAACAGAATGAGGAGAAGAAAAGGAATGAGAACTGAGCCCTGCAAAGCCTCCAGAAGGAATATTGAAGGAACAACAAAATCCCTCGTAGTTTTGAGAACTTCGCACAGTAGCAATTTTTTTTTTGCATATTATTCAGTTCTTAGAGAATAGAGAATATAAAATAGAGAAAATAGCTCTGAAGAAAATAGAAATCAGCCGGCACTTCATGGCATGGAATGGCTGCACTGAAAAAGTCTTTGCATAGGAGATGTGTTTGTGTAAAATTTTAACCCCTTCCAAAATGTCTTTTTTTTCTGGCTAGAAGAAAAAGAGAATGGAACCTTTGTGGATTCAGGCAGGATGCTGCAGTTCAAGCAGCTGGCCAGGGGAGGAGGAGCACAGATTTCTCCTTTAATGTCCACTGGCCTGCAGAACCTGTTTCCAAATTTTGGGCACCTCTGGACACGTCTCTGTAGGGAACACCAAACCAGGAAACATTGCCAGAGCTGTATCTATATAATAAATATCAATAGTTACACACATCTTTAAATCCTAGCTGCATGCAGGTGTTTGTACTTCTGTCCTAAAATTCTGCAGGCTTTGCCCAGCAGTACAAAGGGCTCTCCTTGCCCTTCCCCTTCGCTTGTGGAGCTGCACTCCAACAGCTCGGGCACAGCTGCAGATGGCAGAGATTGACTGCCACAGCTGGATATAAATCTGGTGTTCCTGTGGCTTGTGAGGATCACTGAGGTGTTTTATAGGTGCCACAGAATATATTTTATCTCCATCAGCATATTGCACCTGAAATGGTAGCTAAGGCAACAGGTGGCACAGAGATCACAGACAGAGTTATCATTGTACTCACAGGCAGAAAAGGGAGTCAAAAAACAATCTACCACTCCAAAAGAAAATACTCCAGCCACTCCATACTCACATCTATTCCAGTGCTCGGTACTACAGATTAATTTAAACCATTTAAAGTTAATTGATAAGGATGATGTGCAATCCTTTGTAGCCGTTGCTCCAAAAAGGCAATTCACATGGATGGAGTAAATGAGGCTGCAGACGATCCCTATGGAAAGAGCTGCCATGTGCCCCGGTCCCCTCCTGGAAGCACAAAGGGCAGGAATGCTCCACAAATGAATCCCAAACCATCGTGCAAACATCCCGGGCTGCAGCAGCTCCTGGGCTGTCAGGCTCAGTGACAGCCATGGGCTAAAGGGGCACCTCCTCACCAGATCAGGAACAGGAAGGCTCCATCTGAATGATGGTTGTTGACTGTGTAAGGAGGCAAAAACGGGAGCAAAGGAAACAAAGCATCATTTGGGAAAGGTTTTCCCTGCTCATGTTGATTGCAAGTGAACTCTTCCCGAGCTGTGAACAACTGGTGATGCTTTTGTGTTCAGGCCCGATTTTATCACAAAAACCCGTCCTTGCCTTCAGCTGCCTGTCACATTTGCCAAGCTGGTTGGGTTCTGGCAACACTCGTGCTGTTTAATGTCTCAGCATGTTGTATCTTGGACACAAACCCCTGCAAAAATACCTCATCATAAATATTTATGTTCGTTATCCTTTTTGCATGATCCAGTAAAGAGAGAGGAAACAGATGGACTGAATCAGCAAAGCACGACAACATCACAGGGTCAATATCCACAAGCAGAGCATTCCTGGGATCCCCTGCACTGGAATTCCACAGCTGGCAGTGACAGCTTTGCCCAGGAGGCTGCAGGGCTCACCTGGCACAAAAATCACTGAATCCTGCAGGAATCTCCAGCCCCCAGCAGCCTCAGGGACATTGCTGGGGGTCGCTGTGAGCTCCTGAGAGGCCACTCAGGTGGGGGCATTTTGAGGTGGCATTGCCCAGCCACGGGTCAGGTAATGCAGAGATGTGCTCTGCTTTCAGAGGAATAACTTCTGCACTTTAAATCATCTCCTTGGGCAAAGAAATGCTGCACACGGAACATAACCACTCTTGAAGGAGATGGGGAAAGGGAATGTGCAGCCCTTGACAGATCTGTTTTTAATACAAATTCACAGAGGTACACAAGAGACTCCGAGAAAGTTTAAAAGTCAAAACTTCTGACACTTAAAAGAAATATTAAATCCATGATGACGGTTCAAAATAGAACTGATTCATGGGGAGAAAGGAAGTGCTTAATGAATTGCTCATGCTTAAGGACTCTTAAATAAAACAAGTATCTGTTACTCATGCATTTGAAGGATCTGCTACTCCCAAACTACTGATTTGAAAAGCTTTTGACACAGCAAGATGAACACATATCTCCAAGGGCTGCCGTGTGAGCTGAAAGCCTGTGTGCTCTCGAACACTCTTCCTTTCATTGAAGAAGGGAAAGATTAGCAAGAGGCAGAAAAAAAAATAAAGACTTAACTGTTTTGGGTTTGGAAATGAGGTATCAGTAAGATTTTCTGGCCCAAAGAACTCCAAATTATCACGTCAAGGAGTAGTGATGGAATTTGAGACCATCAGAGGCGATCCAGACCCTCAGCTGGATCTCTCCTACTGCAATTTTTATTCATTAGTTGTTGGCCTAATATTACAGACCCAGTACCATTTAATAAGAGGAGAAAATTAGCAGAAAAGACAGAAATTAATACTCCATCCTTATGAATGAATCATGTAGTACAAACTCCAAACACAGGGTTTATCAAGGCTTGGCCAAAATGCAGTTTTGGCTATGGGATAGCAGGCGAGGAACAATCAATCAACACAAGCCTCTGCTCCATTTTCACTGCTCTGTGCTCCAACAAGCACAATTTCTTCTCTCAACAGCTACTGAAAACCTAGACTTTATTGGTATTTCACATTCACAAACCCCCTATGAGCAGCTGAACGTGGCTTTCCAGAGGAGGGCTCTTGGCACAGCCACACAAGCTCAGGTAGCAGCAGGGCCACAGGGAGAAGGAAAAGCTGGCAACAATAAACTGTGCCCAATCCCAAACCCTCAAATGACTGTTTATGCAATTTTCTCTCACAAACTAAGCCCAAAACTTGCTCTGGGATTGCAATTTGCATTTCAACCCATTCTGCCCCCACTCCCGTTTGGTGTTTGCCCAGTTTTATTAGAACCATCTGCAAGATCCTCCCCTTCCAGTTTCTTGTGTTGGTTCATCTGGCAGCTGCACTTTCTCATCTATTCAAAAAAATCTTTGTTTCAAAGTTGTTGAGACAGACAGTCTTTGACAGGCTAAAAATTATCTTGAAAATCAACACAGAAACCACATCACATGCTGTTCCCTACAGATAGAAGGGGAAGAATGGAAGCTGGAATATATATATATATATATATGTTTAATGGGAAGATAAACGAGAGTTTTGGGGATCGAGAAAAATTTTACCAACCAGATTTACCTGACAAAAGGCACAATTTACTGAAGCACTGAAAGTTGCCACTGCAGAAGTGTTTCAGGCTCACCATTATTACTGACAGAAACAAGAGAAATGCAGAGAAGGATTTCCTTACAGCAGCTCTTGGCAAAAGGTAAGTGAGGGGAGTGCTAAGGGAAGAAGGAATGTTGGTGAAGTGAAGCAGCAGAGTTTGAATTATTTTCTTTAAACATGATACAATAGTACCAGTTTTTGACTCGAAGGTGCTTTGCAATCCCCTTCTTCAGCCTGTCCATGGTGCTGCTGATGTTTCCATCCTTCTCTGTACCCCTCCTAAAAGATCTTTGTTCCCTTCTGTGTGCTGATGTCCCTGCTGTCACCAGGCTGTCCCTGCTCCTGCTGCAGCACAGGGCAGGGCAGCACTGCTGACACAGGGCACAAGTCCTGGCCCTTCAATTGCTTCAGATACTTTTCTTCTCCAAATTCTTTCTGCAGAAGCATTCACCTCGCGGCAGAAGAACGTCACAAACCTTCACTTTTGGGGATTAACAGAGAATTCCCTTCCAGATTTCTCCAAATCTTCTGATAAAACATTTTAAATAAAGAAAATTCACTTCGAGTACAAACTCAAAATACTCGAGGACCACCACTCCTACTTTCCTGTTTAAATTAATACATTTTCTTTCTTCCTTACATTGCTGCTATTTAAAAGGTAACAAATAACTACAGACAATATTCAATTGCCACCAAATAACGTCTGTACATGTGTAAATCTGAAGAATCCGTGACATGAACTGAACTATTTCAAATCTCCCCAGAGCTGCAGCAATGTTGGAAATAACTTTCTCCACATATGCACATGAATTTAACCATCAATCACATCCCAGCCCTGCTGTCATCTCCCCTGACCTTTCTGATTCTGTTTTATACAACCTCCAGCCCACGTCTTCCCTGAGCAAATTCCTAATTCCTTGTTTAACTAAACAAGACCATTTAAAGTTTCTCAAGCACTCTGACAAGGCTTCTACAGCTTTTACACTGGGATTTGCCATTTTCTTCCCACACTTTCCTTTCAATCCTAATAGAACATTTTTGGGTTTCAATAAAAGTATTAAGCAGGATTTCAAAATTGCCATGAACAAATTGGCTTATCTTCTCCCTTGAACTTTATCATAAAACACAAACAATTGCAATGGTTTTAATTGCACAGGCTCTAGATAAAAAGATGCAAATGTAATAATTTGAGTTGACAGATCATGCAAGGCAGACTTTAAAAGCATTTTCAGAAACACTGGAAACAACATTATCATAATCTAACTTTATAAATTTGATATGCAAATAAAAAATTAAAAACGCAGACGTGAAAATACCCAAAGAAATCCATGCATTTCAATGAATAGTGTTAAAAAAAGTAGGTCTGCTCTTGAAAAAGTGTCCTGGAAACTCTCAGGAGAATTAATGGAATAACCACAGAGTTTGTCCTTCTGTAAACACCTAGCACAAGAGATTTTTATTGAAACACTTAACATTACTTTTGTTAGCACATACTTCACGCCAGTGGCTTATTAGAAATTTTGGCAAAAATAAGACATCTTGTGAAAGCAAGAAAGCTGAACAAAACCAAAGACTGAGAGAAAACGCTTGAAATTTCTCTTCCTCTCCTCTCTGATGTATTGAAATCCCCCCTGCCATTTTGATGAACAATCTCTTCCAAACCCTCTTTTTTAATCTTTACAGAATATATGCATTTATATAAGCCAGAAACAACCACAAAAGCAATTTCAAAGCCCCATCTCAATGCATTCCCCTGTTTTGAGGTACCATGAATACATTAAGCTAAAATTGCAAACAAAGGAAGGTTTGGGACAATAAAAAAAAATTACACCCTGCTGTTGATGCCATTTTTCTTGCTCTTGAATACATGCTGTCGATTCCTTGGTTTCCATTCAACAAATAAAGCTGTGAAATGGCAGTGGATTTTGTGCTCCAAGTCCAGGCCTGCATCCAAACAATTCTAACATTAAAACTGCCTCAAATATTCCCCCTGCAGGAACTAACGCTCCTGGATGTACAACAGAGGTTATCAGAAAATCTCAGTTAATTGGGGTTAGAGGAGAAAGGGCAGTTTGAGCACGTGCATGGCATTCTCCCCATGGAATCTGCTCCTCCAGAATGCAGCTCCTGAGAGCAGAGGCTGTTGTCAGCTTTCTGAGCAGCTTCATGGATGAAGGCAAATCCCAAGTTCCCAAACATCAGCAGGATGCAGAATTCTGCACAGCTGCCACAAGAGGCCCAGGATAACTCAACAGGAATGGCAGCCCTCCCTCCTGGGCACAGACCTTCCAAAGGGCAGGGGCTTGGTCAGTGCAGCCCCTAAAACCTGGGGCAGCACCCACAGCCACGGGGCAGCACCCACAGCCACGGGGCAGCACCCACAGCCACGGGGCAGCACCCACAGCCACGGGGCAGCACCCACAGCCACGGGGCAGCACCCACAGCCACGGGGCAGCACCCACAGCCACGGGGCAGCACCCACAGCCACGGGGCAGCACCCACAGCCACGGGGCAGCACCCACAGCTCCTTCCTTCCTGGGCTGAGGCAGAGCATCATCTCCCGATCCTCAGTTCTGCACTCTCAGTTAGGAGCAATGATGGCTCTGTCAGAGTGACCCTGCCCTTCCCCTGACCTGTCACACCCCCTCTCTCCCAAAACACAAGTATTTAGGCCAGGAAGGCAACTCAGCTTGAGCACAAACCATCGCTGGAGCCCAGAGCCAGCATGGCCCGGCAGGGAGGGCTCGAGGCCACAGGCAGAGCAGCAACAGCATCCCAGACAAAGCTGGAAAATTCCAGAGATGTGTGGCACCCAGCTCTTCCCACAGCCACAGCCAGACAAAGAGAACCCACTCCAGCAGGAAGCAGAAGAGAAATGCTTTAGCTGAATTCTTCTCATCGCTCAAGTCAGAAATGCAATCTTTACTTAAATGTTAAGCCATATACATGGGCCATTAGTCAAAGTTCCTGTTCTCTTTTTTAATAGTTTTACCAGGTTTGACATTTTGTAACGCTATTATTTTAAGTCTGGTCTGGACTAGAATTCACATATTAGGAAAATGATTTTTAAAAGACTATGCTAAAATATCTTCCCCATATTGCTATCATTTGTCAAAGTTTTGCTTAAAAGCAGGTATTAAGATAAATGAAATGGATCAAAAAAGGAATACTTCCAGGAACATAAATGATGGTTAAATTAAGCTTGTGACAAGAGCCAATCTGCACATTTTGACTTCTCAGTGAAGTATCATTTGACCTTGCAATGAGAAAGGCACTCATATACTATGTAAATCGAAAGGAAGAAACTACATCAGAAAGTGAACTGAATTGGTTGAAACAGCCAGAAGGGAAAAAAAGGCAACAAGTGAGAGAGAACGTCAGAAATGGAACCTCAGCTCAGTGAAAGGGCCACAACTGCAGGGTCAGTCAGCAGAATAAGCAGAGTTTGCAGACAGGTCAGAATGTACAGGGTGCTGAACATAAAACCTGAGCGAACACTGACAAATTTAACAAAACCAGGGCTATTTTCTGCAAAGCCTCCCTAAGGCAAACAGCACTGGAGTGACAGCAGTGCTCCCTGCAAAGCCTGAGGGCATGGGAAAGAGGCTCTGTGAGTCCTTCCTGGGCTATTTCTCTCCCTCAAGTACTTAAGGCGTTTTCCCTTGTTCTGACTGCAGTTTAAAAATACTGATGGAAAACAACTAGAGTTGTAATAGGGAACTTCGAGTGGCACTTAATATTTCTGAAGTATTAAGATACAGAGTATGCATTTAAATAGCTCAAAATTCAGCAGGTGTTCAGTGGTTCCAGATTTTTTCCCCAGTTATCTGAAATTCTCCTGCCTGAGCTGCATCCACAGCACTGCACTGCTCACCACCAACCATTCACCCACTGCAGCACGGCCTGAGATTGAAAGCGCCAGGCAAACATCATAACCCAAAGCATTGCCATCTTTCAAACCACTGAAGAAAAGGGAGATTATTTCTTTAAACTCTCTCTTATTAGAGACAGGTTGGGCATTAGTGGTTTTGGCAGCTGGATAAAACAGCTGCAACTGGAAACAATTGGTGCTGAGCAATCGGAAACAGGCAGGGACAGAGGACAATGCACTGCAAGTATTGCTCCAGTTCTGGCTTGTTATTAGACACAGAAGAGAGCTGGCTGCAGCATCACTTCTACAAGGGCAGAGAGTTTGCTTAAAAAAGAAAGAAAAAAAGGTGATACTGAAATTTAGGATCAAGATCAATGTAAGAGTTATGGACTTGCATTGACAAGTATTGTTATGGAAAGGGAGACTCTGAGAAGCTTTAATTCTAAACCCAGTTGCCAGAGAAAAGTGGTTGTTTGAAACCTGCAGTTAAAGAAAAATGAGACAAAATCAAAAGAGGGTAGTAAAAGACTATCAGAAGAGTGATGCAAATGGTGACACTTGAGAACATCCACAGCTGACAAACAGCTCACTGGGAACACACAGAAAGGAGAACCAGGTATCAGCAATAAGGTGGGGGGGAATCTTGGATCACAACTAAGAACTGCTGGTGAACAGGAACGATTTGCCAGGTTGGTACAGACCACAGGGCCAAAGGAACACGGTTCAGTGTGCCAAAGCAAGTGCCCAGGGTGAAGTGACCTCAGTGAGTGTTACGATTCAATAACAGTTACCAAAGCTACAGAGGAATCTCTTCAATGCTCCTCTGGAAAATGATTTTATATGTTAATTCAGAATAAAATTCCAGATTGGAAAGGCTGAAGCAGCAAGTTACTTTTTCACACATTTCACTCCTAAACACAAATCTAAGGACAGAGGAATCGACTGCCATGGAAAAGCAGGAGTGCTCCATCTGTGCAGGATAAATTATGGACTTGAAAGGGAGGATGCGATTCAGCTGCTGACATTTGAAACAACAGAGGTAACAAACTGCAGATTTAGCAAAGCTGCCAAATATCAAAGACGTTGAGAAGATCATAAATACCCCAAGGAGAGTTCCAGAGAAGACCAAAGTGGTTCCAGGATGCCAGCAGCCTGGCAGCTCAGCCCCAAATCCAGTGTATCCATTAGGCTGCTCCTGGCTCCAGCCCAGAGCATGGAGGCACGAACAGCAGCACCTTCTCCAAACTCACTCCCAAATCCATTTGCAGCTTAGAGACTTCCTGTCAAAGAACTGGGATCTCTGTACTTCATATTCTTGCACGGAATTTTCCTTCATAAATTTATCCAATTACTTTTTGAACCCATTTACAATTCCATATCCACAACATCCTGTGGAAGGACATTCCACAGCTTCTCAGCTTTGTCTGTTTGTTTCGAGCTGCCAGGTTCTTGTCAGAAAAAAAAAAAAAAAAAAGAAAACAGATAAGAAACTTCGTTCCTTTATCACCTCTATTTACTTTTTCCTATGCCATAATGATTTGTGATTTCTTTTCCAGGCCCCCTCAGCCTGTGTTGCAGTGGAAGTGTCCTGCTGTCTGTATCTGTGCCGAGGGGATGGGGCTCCAGACCTCCAGCTCCCCACCCTGCATTCCTCTTCTGCATTCTTTTCAAGTGAGACTGTGTGTCATATTCAGAAGCTTTTGAGAAGAGGATGAAAGAATTCTAGAGCAGCGAGAACAAAGAGGCGTGTTTGGAGGTAGAGAAAATTTATTTAGGGAAAAAACAGAGGAAATAAAAGAAGGTTCACTGTGATTCTACATGTTTGCAAGCAGAATTGTTCAAGCATTATTAAAAGATATGAAATAGGGAACAAACGATAAGATTTGTAGCAGAAATCAGCTTATTTTTCTGTGCCTTCATGCTTTACAGAACTGAAATAATTTCAGTGTGCTCTGTTTCCCCTTCAAATGAACATTTCACTGCAGTTTGTAACTTCCTAGCTCATCTAGAAAGGGGCACCTCTGCTAGAGGCAGACCCTAATGAGCCTCTGTATTCTAATTGTGTGACCATATTGAAAGAATAAAAACAAAGGCAGTGAAACAGATTGCAAAGAACTGGACAGTGGGTGGTGGTAAAGGAGGCTGAAAAATAATTACTGGTCACTGTACACTTTTAATGGTGTAAGAGTAATATCTAGAACTCAACTTTTCCAGCTTTAAAAGCCAACCGGGATCTTTATCACTGACTTCAAAAAGCACAAATCATTCCTGAAACCCCGGGGCAGCATTGTGATCTAGCATGGAGCTCAGGCTCCCCTCCTTTGGAGCTGCTGTTCTCACCTGATCACCACAACCTGGCTGTCCATGGAGCCTGGGCACAGCAGGAAACAGCTCCTGGGGACATTTCTTTACTCAAGGAGCACTGGGTGATCCCCAGCTGAGGTCAGGTAAGGTCACTGCAAGCACAGCCCTCCTTGGGGAAAACATCTTGGGTTAAAAGCTGCTGCAAACCACAGCCAGCCAGCGCCCTGCTCCAAAGCTTTGCCCAGTCCAGACATGGCCATTGCTCATCTGCTGCCACAAAAAGTGTTCTAGAAACATTTTGGAGGAACACTCCACTTATCTGTGGTAAGCATCTCGACCCAAATGTATATTATTAAAAAAAAAAAAAAAAAAAAAAAAGCAAAAAGAAAGATCCCACAGGAGGCACACATGAAATCGCATCCCTGGGCTGCAGAAGCCCACACAGGAATATTTTACAGGATATTTTTTCAGATCACAAATGTGCTCATAAATGCTGTGAATTGCATTAAAAATGTTGGCTTACATTATTTAACAACAAAAAAAAAAAATAATCCCTGCAGGTGTCATTAATGAGAATATTTAAATTTTTGTAGTCTGCCACAGAAATCTCAATTTTTTTGTTGTTAAGTTACACCAAGTGTATTTTAGATTTTCCCGGGAGTAAGACAGAGGAAAGGAAAAAGAGACATTGCAGTGCTATTCTGTGTCCGTACATAAGAGCTTTCCTGCTTAGAAACTCACTTTAGAACTGAATTTTGGCAGGTGTAAAATTTTTTGCCTTCTTCATAAAATCCTTCTGATTTGGCAGAGTTATGACGGTTTGAAGAAACAAAAAACCAAACCTACGTTTATATTTTCAGTACATTACCTTAAGTGTTGATAAAATCTAATATTTACTAAATACAGTTCAGGACATTGGGAACTAGGGAAGGGGTATTTGGCCTCAATGGTAGCAGGTCAAGACTGGAAGAAACATGAGGTTTTCCACATATGACTGTACTTGAAAATAGGCACAGAAACAGGAGAAAACCCACTGGTATTTGCATATCACATCACACTTTTGATGTTTTAAAACTTTTCAGCGTATACGACTTCATAAACCTAATGCTGCTATGAAGAACTACAGGCAGTGGAAATAAAATGAGAGCTGGGCTGGTTTGCAGTGGGAATTCTTCTCATCTCCCCACTGCCCACTCTGCATAAACCCATCAAAGTCTGATGCTCTGCCTGATTTCCCCACTGTAATCTGCTGCCTATTATTCTCTCAAACCCCATCTGCAGGTCATTTTTCTATCAAATGAGCTGGTTAAAATTCCTTCTCCCTTTTTATTTAAACGCAGGGGAATTTCAAATAGTCCAGCACTAACCGAGAGGAATTTATTTTAACCATTATTTAAAATACCAGCAGCTTTGCATTGCTCCATCTTAACAGCTCTGATGGGTTTCATGCAGTCTCCCTTCACTTTATCTCCTCTGACACAGGCATTAGCATCCTGGGAGCCCAAGTATGGCTCAGAGTCATTGCCTTTATTCCCTTTTAGGCTCAGACCTCTTTCCACACAGAATTTGGAGCATTACACAGATTTCTACAGACAGAAAAGCATGTACCAGCATGAAAATAGCTACATAACAAGTAAAAATATTTAGAAATGTATACTAAGGTAAATCCTCTTTCCCTTTATAATTTAAGAAATTGAGGTGATTTTCCTTATATAAGGGAAGCAAACAGATTATTCCCTGATCTTTGAGCAGGTAATATTAGGAGTTAAAATTCTGCGTCTGCATTTTGAACTGAAGTTTTTTCCTCTACCAGACACCACTGTGAATGAAAGCATCACACTTGTCAGCACTTTCCTCCATGCCAGAGGGCTGAGAGGGAGCATGACCTGGAGAGGACTGCTTCCTAAAGCTGTATTTAAAGTGATCTAACAGGGTCCTGTGTGAGCAGGCTGCCACACACCCCCAAACTCTGCAGTCAGAAAGAAGCTGTAGAGAAATGTATTTTTGCTGACTGCAGTTTGAGAACTTCTTGTAGGAATCCAACAGAACAGAAGACAATGGAGAACTGTTGGCTTGAAAATAATGAAGTTTAAACCTAGCTTCTTTTTTCTTGTATGTGCAGTGGAAGAGAGGCATATGAGAGCAGCATGATGGCCAGTGTCACCACAACACGCTTCCCCCTAAAAATCCACCTTTGGAGCACTGTGACAAAGCCACCAGTACAGGTGTCTGTACTTCACTGCTCATTGCAAATGCTTGTTTGTGAGTTTCAGAAGTTAAACTACACGTTACCATTCATCACAAAAATCAATCACCAAAACCACCCAGTACACGCAACAGGGTTCTTTTAGCAAAATGTCCTTAAGCTGTGGGTTTGTAAGCTAAAGGGAAAGTCATTCTTCCTTTTGGAATTCGGAGCTCTGCACAAGCTGCGGGCAGTGCTGCAGCCTGGCTGTGCAGCTTGTGCTCCTGGGGTAAAAGCTGAGGGCTGACACACACAGAGCAGGGAAGGCGTGTCCTCCTTATCTGCATCACCTGTGGCACTCGGTGAAGTCACACAAGGCTGAACTGACACATCAAAGACAGGATTCACTCCTTTCCCTGCCCTTCTGCTTCCTCTTCCGTGCCCACCCACTCCTCCCACAGCAGGAACTCTGCCCTTGGCAGGTCTGTTCATGAGTTACTGCCTCGAATGGCTGCAGAGATCTGAGCTGGCAGCACCGCTGTGGGTGGGGAGGAAGGGGAAGGGCAGAGTGCTCAGAACTGCCCCAGCAGCAGCCAGACCCGCACAGGACCCACAGTGGATCCGTCCTCCCGGAGGCTCTGAGGATGCTCTCCCCACTGCATCACTGTCCAGCCACACCATGGTACACACACACCGACTGCAGAGCTGCCAGTCTGCCTCCAGTGCTACAGAAAAACACAGGGAAAACCAAGTGGAATACCCCATCCACAGGAATCCTTCTCTTCCTCCTTTGCCCTGACAGATGCAAAGCTGAGTCAGGGGGCTGGTCTTGGTCCACAGGGGCTGCACAAAGGACACCAGTGACCAACACCTGCAGTTCAGGTACCACCTTCTACAGTGCTCCTCAAAGAGGCTGCAACCTGCAAACCCAGCTCCCAAAAACTGCATCGGAAAAACCTCACTGCATGGAATTTCAGCAATCAAATAGCTTGCCTGAGCCTCATCAGCATCACTCATATGCCTTGATTTAATTTATCATAGTAAGGACCTGATCTGGGCTAAATCAACACAGATACCTGAAAAAGAGACCCTGACGGTGTTTGTCTCTTTTGTTATGTGTGTTCCATTTACATATCACTTATTTTTAGGCAAAACCTTAATTTTTAGGCTGTGGCTTCATTGTAACTTTTTCAGAAAGAGAATAAGCTTAAACAAATCCCACCTTTTCTCCCCCAGCTGCTTGTTCCCATGCCAGTCCAACCACCCAAGCCCACATGGGTTTATGCTGGCAGTTGGTCTTCTTGGCAGGATTTTCCTTCTCCAGCTGAATCACTTCCTTCGTTGGGTTCCCCAACATGTGCTGGCACAGCACAGGAGACAGCGCAGAGGGGAAAGGAATGACCAGGACAAAACAGAAGTCAAGCTTTATTGGGCTGCAATGCCAGCACAGATGCAATCCCAGCTTTAATTTGCTTTCTGTTCTACACCTGAGATAAGCTACAGGAACATTAAGAGATGGGAAAGAGTGCTGTTAAACTAAAGATGAGGGAGGGATTTGGCAATGACGAAAAGGGAGCAGATTCAGAGTAGCAGCATTTAAATGGTTAAATCTTGAGATGATATCTTTTACTCATCCCACAAGCCACATAAATTCTAAGTTCCACAGAAAATTTAAACACACTCCTCTTTGTCAATGAAAATATCCTATTTGATACCAGTCTTCAGAACAATGCCATACAAAGTTGCCCAAACTCATGATTTACTACTCAATGCCCAAAAACATTTCTAGGCTTTGTAATTCCAAGTTTGGCCACGTTATCCTCCCAAACGTACAGAAAGAAATATCTCTTCTGTCAATAACGCCATTATTGAATGGTATCATTCCAAAAATCCATGCTAAGAAATACCAACCTGCTTAAACACCAGAGTTCAAGAAAATGTCTTAATTTACAATAAAAAGTGGCTTTGGAAGAAGATAGGGATGGTTGTGGAATTAAGTATTTTGTATTTTTGGAGACAGTGCGCTTTGGTGTTTGCAAAAATGTTCTGAGGGATGCCAAGGTGCTGGCTGAGTTACAGCAGAGCCCAGCAACATCCTGGCAGCTGCTCCAGGAGCAGTGAGCTGCCCATCCAGGCTGTTCCATACCAGTAGACAGCCAAGGGAAGGGCTTCCCAACTTCCAGGGACTGCTGCAGTCCCCAAGAAGGATGGTGGGGACAGGCAGCTGCCTGCAAGCCAGGCTCTAAGGAAGCCCTTCTGAGTCCTCAAATGCCCAAACATTTCCATAACTCCCTGCTTCTCAAGAAGGCTGTGGCCCACAGCCCACAGGTATGAGTTACTTGGGCTTAGGAAATGATCTAGCAATAAATCTAGACAGAAATCCTTCAAAGACTCATCTAAAGTTCAGCAATAAAAGGAGTCCAATGAGACATTTGGACATCATGACGATCTGGCAGCTTTGCAGAACAACATTTGACTGCTGAACTGCTGAACTGCACAGTGATAAATACAGAGACAGACCAACCCAAATGCCCCGCATCCATTAGACACTTACAGCCACTTTGCCAACACATCAATCCAAAAAACACTGAATAAATATCAGCATTTAGCATCATCTAAGATGTGTTGTCCAAAAAAGTGGGCATAAACTACAGAGTTTTATGCTAACCCTGAGCTCTGATGACTAATCTGGTTCTTTTATTCCAGCAAACTGAAAGTACAATGGACACAGTGGCCGACTGCATGCTGGAAACTACAGCTCTGCTGTGAGCTAATCCTGGGGATCTCTGCACTTCTAAGCAGACAGGGGGGAAGGTCCCATGCTTATGACTCATGCTACCATTTTTCTCTCTCCTATTGTTCTGCAAATTCTCTGCTTAATCTAAAATCCATTTCAGCTAGAAACTTCCAGGCTCAGTGGAAACTTGAAGAGAATATATTCCAAACAAGCGATGCTTCAAAAGGGTGTGGATCTACAACCCTTTAAATCAATCTAAATCTGGGCTGGCATTGCCCTGCCCTTGTCACTGGCCTTTGCCCCTTCCTGTGCTTGCAGGATCCCACAGAGAGCAGATCCAGGATGTGACTGAGCTGGAAACCAGGCCAGTGCCACCACGAGGAGCCAGAGGGAGTGGGAGTGATGGAGGACACGTCACAAGATAAAGTTGTGGCGATCCAGATTTAGACAGGCCTAAGTGGAAGTGTACCACTAAGAGTTATTAATCACCCTGAACGAGCCATGTCTTAAAGGAAATGGGCATTCTGAGCTTTGGGTTTCACTTTAAGGTATTGATTTATGGCCCTAAAACATTTTCAACCTGTACATTAGCAGAAAAGTTATCTTACATATACTGGTAATATATTCTCTTAATGGGATACATAGCAATGAAATTTTGTCTCACTAGATCTTTAAGAGCAGATTCAAACTTCAAGGATTATGAGTTCAGGCAGGATAATGCCTGTTTTCCCTGCCTGATGGCTGGCAGTAACACTTGGAAGCTGCTTTTGATGATAGGTAGGATACCACAGTAGCCACACTCAACTCGAGGAATCTTTTCTGCTTCATTGCTTTGGTTTTGTTGAACAGTCCATTTTTGAGGGGTAGAACAGCAGTAGAAATGGCAATATATTTATGAAGACACGCTAAATAAAACCGTATTGCTTTTAAAAGAATACACTCCAGATTATATCAAAGTTATAACAGAAATCTCGTGGGTCTGTAAGAACAGCAAGGGAACTGCAAGAGAGGATTCCCTCTGCTTCCCAGGACAACTTCTTATGCTGAGTATCCATGGCATGAGGCCAAACACACCTTCAGAAATAAATGCAGCAAGTGTCAAATATTTTAACATCACCTTTCTATGCAAAGCTTTTCTATCAGCCTACCACCCTTTTCCAGACAGGGATGTTCCCACAAAATCATCAATAATACATCCGGGCAGCCATCAGTCCGCCCAATAATGAGCAGTTCTAGCACACAGCACCTATCCAGTGAAATCAGGCCTGGCAGATGAGAGCATAGCCCTCAATAATTTACAAGAGTCATTAACCTTATCCCAAAGGGCAAACAAAAAGAATGTGATATCTACTCAGATTTCCAGACCAAACCAAGATAAAGCATTTCAGAAGCCATTAGGATGTATCAGTCAATAAATACTCTCCAAATGTTCTTCTGTGGAATAACCTGGCAGCCAAAGAACCATCCATCTCTGAAAGCCTGTATTATTAGAGACGCAACATCAGGAACCTTAAGAAACTTGCAAATGAGATCGCAAAGGTTTGAAAATTATTCAATATGGCAAATGCTAAAAATCGTTTGAATTTGCTATTTTAAGCAGACAAAACCAGTCTAGTCTGGTTCTGCACAGAATAAATATCAGCCCTCTATAAATGTCAAGTGTGCCCAGGGACAGAATTCACATCCAACATCAAATACTCACTTTGGCAGCACAACACAGAACCAGGAGGGGGGAAAAGACAGCCCAGGGTCCTGTCCTGGGACTAAACACTCAGTTCTGCACCTGGCCAAGCAGGTGATCCATATTCCCACCAGGCACTCGTTACACAGGGACTGGCAGGAGAATCTGGGAAGGAATTATGGTGATGCAGTTTGATACCAGCGACGGCCAGATCTGCAGTTCATGTCTGAAAACCCACAAAAACAACCCTAAAACAAATTGCTCAGTGTTGGTGGTGTCTCCTGCTACAAATACATACCTGACTGGTATAAAAGTCCTTTTCTCTCTGCACAAACATCCAGTAGCCACGAGGGTTTGCCTCCAGAGGGAAACTCTCCAGTTACATCTCCTCTTGTATCAGATCCCACACTGGGTTACCATATTCCTGTGCCTGCTTTGAAGTCTCCCTAAAGGAGATAATGGAAATGCTGGAGGAGCTGGTTGGAACAGCCAGTCTTGCTCTGTGGGAAAGGAGGAGGTCCTGTGGCTCTGCTAAGCAGGTGTAGGAACAGGAGCTCCGAACCTTTAGGTGCTCCCCTTGTTTCTCACTCCATTTACATGATCATGTGGAGTTTTTCCAGGGATTTTTTCCAGATGTTGTATGTGAGCTGCTGTATCTTCCCTTCCCTTTCCACATGCCCAGTGAACTCTCCCTTCCACCTACAAAATCAACATGCAGAACTGCTACATAATATAGGCTAAAAACACTTAAAACCAGATGTGCTTCCGAAAGCCCATGCCCATCCCATTCCTTCAAAAACCAAGACGCAAACCAGCATTTTCCTGTCGATCATTCTGAAATGGCAGCAATTAGGGAACATGCTATTTCCCTAATTACAATTTCCTTTTTATCAAATGCCCCTTTACTCACAGCAGCTCCTATTACAAGCAGTGAAGCACAGCCCTGCTCTGCCTTGTCAAAGCCAAGTGTGTCTGACACTTGTTCTTACCTAAAGCTTCCCACACCCACACCTTCCCCTGAAGGCTTTTCCACAGTGGGCCATAGTGAACACAGAGTGTTCAACTGTTGGATGACATTTTGGGACTACAAGGAAAAAAAAACCAGCACTTAAAATAAAACACAACAACCATGAAATAATAAAAACAAGGAATGGATAACCATACATTCCATAAATAGTGCTGATAGAAATTATTAAAAGAATAATGGTTATCTTCCTCTAAAGAGAGTTTTGACTGAGGTTTCATATTGCGTATTCCTTTGAAACAGAACACAAAGATGAAAGAAAAGGTGGCATCTTTTCAAACTTTCTTTTGCAAGTAGAGCGTATCCTAAATGCTTAAACCTAATTAAACTCAGAACAACTAATTCCAGGCAGTAAAAAAATCCCCGTCTTAAAAGAAAGGTGATCTGATAGGGCAAAATTATTATTTCAGTGCATAATCTGGGACACGCTGAAGATTAAATATTAGCAGCATATGTTCATGGAAGGAAAATAAAAAGATGGCATGTTAACAAATACAGCTTTTCCTTCTGGCTTTTATGAGGTTACATCAAATTCATTATATATAAAAACTTAAATATTGCAAAATAAAAATTTGTATCAGTCAACTTGTCAGACCAACACAACAGTGTCTCAGCCTATAAATAGCACTCCCTGACCCACACAGTTCTGACTAAATAAACACTACCCCTGTTTTCAAAGGAAAAGCTCCAGCTCTGGATGATATGCAGGGTGACTGGGGCCAGTCAATTCCTGACTGCTCACCTGGGCAGCACTCACCTGTCACACACCCTGAGAGGAGCATTCGGTGAGGGTGAACAGTGGGTGAGGTATAAATACCACAATAAAAGCAAGTACTGCCAGAATAACACTGCCCTTGTGAACAGGAAGACATCTCTAAGGTTACTTTTAATCAAAATTAAAACCAGTCACTGGTGTAATTCATCTGGATGCATGTTCAGTGGTGCCATATTTCAGTCCCAACACGCCTTCCTTCCACAAAAAAAAGTGCCTTTCTAATATCCAGAAGCAAAAGAATTTTTGAAAGACCATTCTGTCTCCAAAGAGACCATTAGGATCAGTTTTCCATTCTAAACAGAAATTCCTATCTTCTCAAACAGCTCCAGCTCCTCCAAAATAACCAAACCATCCTGAGCTTTCTCGCCTCCTCACCTGCCAAGAGCAACAAACACTTCTAAAGGAGGAACAGCACAAAACCGAGAACTATTCCTTATTGCAGTGAAGTTTGAACAAGTGAAATTTATTGTTGCCTTTCCCGGAATGACAACTACCAAAGGTTTTGCTCAGAAATGGTTTTTTGGGTTTGTTTTTGTTTGTTTGTTTTTTTAATTAGGCTACTAAGATGTGCTGCCTTTCTCCATTTTTTTTTTGCCATAGATCTTTAAAGATTTGCTACCTGCAAGTGAGAAATTATCTATGTTAAGACTTTAAAGATTCACATCTCTACATGTGAATGTTAGCCAGAATTTTTTTAATTAGTATTTCCCAACGTTTTGAAAGTCTCAGTCCTCAGTAAAATGTATTTGCACATCCCATTATAAAGTCTTTAATTTAAAATCTTAAGGTAACTCAGTCCTGTGAGGCATTTCCCAACACAGTGATGGGCCATAAACACCAGGTATTTCGTGGTTTATGCAGGGAAAAAATGCACATTCCATATCTACCCATTGAGAGTGGGGTGTAATTATGCACCAGAGCATCTCACCTTGCCCCTGCCCAGCCTGCACGCTGCTCAGCAGGGATTTTTGCACTTGGGAACCTTCTTTTCCACACACACTCCTCTCCTCAGGCACTACAGGTTTTAGAACAACTTTCTCATCCATAGCAGGTCAGAACATTTTGCCTGCAGACCACACACAACATGCTCAGCTTGACAGCTGGGGTATTTTGGAGGCTGATGGATAAATAACAAAGGCCATGGTACTTGCAGCCCTCTCCAGGACCTGCCCAGCTGAGGATGCCAGAATTCCCTCTTTCAGTCCAGCTGCCCTGGGAAATAAGGTTTCTAATGCACATTTATTGTCCTGAAAGTTACAGCACTGACACATTCACTGACACAGAACACAAGACAGAAGTTATCCCGAAGAGCCCCAGGTTCTCCTATAGACAGATGAGAAAGATTACACGGGCAAATTACTCTCTCAACTAGCCTTCAGGTCAGAACTTTCAATACTAACTTTTTATTAGATACTTCATTAAGTTATTGACAATCTTTATTTTCCTTTCTGAAGCAGCAGAGATTGTTTTTTTTTTTAAACAGGACAAGGTATGCATTCCCTGAGGATCTTAAATTACTTCATTGCTATAGATTAATTTTCTCTAGTCTTACTCCTTTATAACTCATTCCTCTGTTCAAAGAGATTTTCTTTCCCCATGAAAAGCTAACAGAACATCAAAGCTGCAATGCTGTGCTTTTGTCAGTAGTAAGAGAAAGAGATATGTGAGATACCAAATTTTTTATACTGGAATTTTGAATGGTATCTTATGACATAATTTATGGCATGAGACCTTACAGAACTTGGAAATTTTCTATTATTTATGATTTGCAGTTACTGTACACAGCAACAAAATGAAATACATAAAATATACACCGACTTGATAAAAAAATTCTGATGTTAAATTCTCCATTTTAAACATACACGATGCAAACTCCTCAGCAAATGCCAGCCTGTCAATCTTTAGACACACACAAGCTCATCTCTGTACTGCTGCCTTTCTCCTCTGTTGAAGTAAGCACTGAATTCAAATAGGAAACATTCTGAAGCACAATTGTTGAGCTGATCACAAGGGATAGTTACAGTTTCACGGCTTAATTACTCCAACTTTCCATTTTGTTAATAACATAGTTGAATAAAAATGATCTGATGCTACTTGTGCATTCATTTTAATGAGTCCCTGGAAAGAAATGCCTACAGTGAAGCATGCCCAGATCTCTTGAATCAGTGGGAAAAGTTCTGCACAAAGAGAAGAAACATCTTCAGCTTTTATGCATCAGTAACATATTTTTGATCCTAAATCCCAATTCAGCTCTGAAGAAGAATAAGTTTTGGAGAAAGTTTCATAGTTAAATATGAAAATCAGTGCCTGAGCTAACATAATCCTCCAACCCCAGCTTCCGCTTCCAAAATCTTAGCATATTAATCTCCTTTCCTTTTAGCTGCTCCAGTTCTTGCATAACAATGCCATTTCCTGAATTCAAATCTCCACAAATAAACCTTAAAGCTGAATAATACATTATTAAGCCCTGTGAATATTCCCTTAAGCAGGGCATCCTTAAAAAACTGGGCTACACTGTCACAACTCAGCATCATTTTCTTTGGACTTTCAGGGTAAGAACAAGAAGCACTGCAGCAGCCAACAACCTAAAAACCTTCCTGAAACATAAAACTTGTACCCTCTGCAGAGATTTTTAATAAACTACTAATGCCTTGTTGAAATCCCCATCCCTCCATACAGCAGTCACTTATTTCTGTGTGGATATGTCATTTGCACAGGCTCCCAGGGAAATTCTGGACTGGTGTTTTTGGGGGAAGGAAGAGCACACTGCATCCCCACCTTCCTGCACAGCCCCGAGTCACACACCTCTCCTAAGTGTTCAAACTATCAGCGCTCAAACATTCACCTGAGTGATCATTCCTGCAAGATGAAAATTTTAAAAGTATTTCACCGAAGAAGGATGCTCACTTCTCATTTGCCTGCTCTCTCAGTTTTGATCTGTTCCTTTCCTAGTGCAAATGCTCGCTTAGAAGCTGAAAATGTGTGTAATTACTGTGTTCAAGCTCCAAGCTGAGCACAGGCTGGAGATTCTCGGCATTAGGTACTATCTCAAATGAGCTCCCTCAAGTGTGACTGGCTGCATGAGGAGGGTGGCAGCTGATGGCAATGCACGTTGGACATGGACATGGTCCACAGGACACTTGTCACCAAAAGTCTGTCTCAAGCAAGGAAAAAATAAATCATCTTGAAGAGCAACTACTACAGGGTAAAATGTACTGGATGTCAGAGGGCAAAATCTATTTCTCAATTAGGTCTATAAAAGCAAACTATTCATTATCACTGGTTTATCATCCACTCCAGACCCATGAGATGCCTCTTCTCAAAGGGGTTGGAGAACACAAACAATATTACTAAGAAAGGATTAATTACCTGTTGTAAGCGAAGCATTTTAAAAATGTCTTTGCAGTAATCCCCAGTGAAAAACAGACTGACATTCAACAGGACAAGAGAGTGTTTCACACATGGAAATTAGACAAGTTCATTACACAGGAACAAGAAGTAAGGAATTGAGAAACAAAGAGACATAATCTCTCAGTTTAAACATTTTTTTTTTTTTTAATCAGGCACTCAGCAATCAGCACACAGCCCTGCCCTGTCTGATGGAGCAAGTGCTCAGTACCTTTATCAGCTCAGTTATTCCGTGCAGGAGCGAATGCTGAGCCTGGAGCATGCCTTGGCACGACCAAATGCCAAGCAGTGAAAAGAGCTGAGCCAAAAGCACTCTGTGCCAATCCAACCTCAGCAGTGCTTTCCTAAGGAAACAGGAACAGAAACCAATGCAATTTTAGAAAACTGATCCTGAAAATTTACAAACCAGGAAACAGACTCACAGCTCTTGGAATGGTGCCACTATCACCAGCATCTTCTCACCTCCCTCCCCATGCTCTCAAAGACACATCCTCAAAAGTGAACCTGAAAAATCAACTGAAATGGAAGTGAAGAATCTGGAATGACAGACTAGATCTTAAATGATAACTCTTTTAGGTTTAAAAAAAAAAAGAGGAAGTTTGAAAGCAAGATCACAATTTAATCCACCACATTTCAGCTCACTGTGTCACACACCTCTAATTCCAGTATCTTACAAGTCTAGACATCTGTCTCCAATTTTTAATCTAAAAAGCTGGGCAAAACTGATGCAGAATGAACACAGCAGTGTACCAGACTTTATGAAGAAGAACCCTTTTTACTTTTGTAAGGTACAAGATGTGTTTACAGAGTATTTTGCTCCAAAACATCCAAATTTATTCAGTAGTAAGTTTGCTCACAAAATGATCGATTACTCCCTACACAACTACACTTAAAGCAAAGCTGCTGGAGCTTTGTTTTTCTCTTTAAAGTACAAGGAAGCAGCTGAGCCATCCTGAGCCCATCTGCACGTTAACAAAACATTTCTTAAGGTTCGGATTTACAATCTGCATGTAAGGAGATAAAAATCTGCACTTTTGGTCGAAGGGAGCATCCCTGCACTTCTCTGGCAGCTGAAGCTGCTGCAAGCGCTCCTGGGTTGTGTAATCAGCCTGATAGATGTGCTCCCTGCAAACTAATCCCCCACACCAGAGAACTCCAGCCAGATTGGGAACTTCAGCCTCATGCTTTTCATATTAATTCAGTTCAAGATTATATACAAGAGGCAACTCTAATTCCCTACCATGTCGTTGCCTTTTTTTTTAAGTTATTTCTGATCATGAGAACACATTTAGAGAAACACTCTTCCAGAATTGTGGTGATTCGTAGGTAAAAACTTGAGTTGGGCATGATGTAAAATAACATTCTCAATAAACTCTAACACTTATTCCGCTGGACTAATTTCCATAAATTGCATGTCCATATTGGTATTTTAAGAAAATCAATTTTAATGCTACATGCCCTCCCTTAACAATTGCCAGCCAAATAAAAGGAGCATTAGAACTACTGTGTCTTAAAATCTGCAAATTTGGGGAGGGGGGAGAAGTACCATCTGGTAAAAAAAGACTGCTGAGGAAAGCTTGACAGTTCAAATTCTGTCCTTGGCAGAGGTGACAAAAAGGCACTGAGAGATGCCCTGGGTGTGACAAGGGGATGGTGGTGATGAAACAGACCAGGACAGGAAAATGAGGAGCCACAGGGAAAGTGGGTTGGAAACTCAGCTTTCTCCTCTGCTCCGAGATGGTTAGAAAAACCACATAAACTCCAGTTTTCCGCCCCAAACTGAGAAGAGTAAAAACATTTTTTCAAGGAAATTAGATATTCCACAGCTTTTTTTTTTTCAGTGTTGTGCTCACACAAAGTGATACCACCACACAAAACAATCCAAACTTAACAAGTTCAACAAAATGTGTTTCAACTCCTTTGGAGAAAAAAGGGAAAAACAGTGTAAAGTAGCTCAGGACAATTAACGCACTCCTGTGAACTGTTTTGGTCATAAAATTGACACTTTTCACTTAAAAAAACGTTTATCCATCTTTTCCAAACATGAACAGACTTGTATTTCCACCATAAATCTAATCTTTTCACCCTGACACTGAAAATTTTCCACTGACCTCAAGTGCTTCCATTTTCCTCTAAGTCCCAAGAGGATAATCAGCAGCATAAAAGCTCCAGCTGAGCAGAAACCAGATCCATTACTGTAGAATGGAGTGGATAAGTGATCCATAACTATAAAATATTTATCTACATTTGGCATGTGGCTATCAAACACCATCAAGTTCATTAGGTGGTTTGGTCCAAGGACACATTTCTTGCAAGAATTATTCCAAGATTTCACAAGAAGTTGGGGTATGATTTCAATCACCACAGCTTATTTAGAATATAATCAATCTGTAGAAGAATAATTGGCAGATCACATAATCAGAAAGTTCTGACAGAATTAATTCCTCCCTCCTACACACACAGAATAAGAGTCACAGGAAAAAAATGCTCACACTGTTTTAAGCTGGTCACTTCAGCTTTTTTTGGTTTTTTACTCGGAGTAGAAAAATGGAAATAATTTTCTAAGACTAGCAACAGCTTGTCCCTTGAATCCATGATAATAGTTGGCTTTCAGTTTTGAAGATCCGATTTGATAAATTCTCTGAACAAAATCCAAAAATCAGCACCTGGTCCCTAAAGAAACTTTCTTCTTCTGGGGAGAGAGCTTGTCCCTTTTTCCCCAAGCCTCTCACAACAAGGATGCAGTCACTGCCAGACACAGGATTCCAGATGGGTATTTTTGATGTAACTCTGAGTTTGGACTGAGTTATTGGAATAAGAGATTGACTAAATCCATCTTCCATATTAGCTAAGCTGAACTTGCTGGAAAAGGACAATTTAGCACCTGGAGGCAGGTGGAAACTGAATTTCTCAATATATGGATAAAGGACAACCCATTTCCATCTATGTCTAAGAATCAAGGAAGAGAAGAAAAAGAATAGCAAATTACCAAAATACAACTGCTGCAATACGTTATATAAACAAATATTTGCAATCCCAGCCAAATTTATTTGTTAATATGTGACTGTATTTGACACATCAGAATGAAATCACTAAACAATCCTGCCAAAATGTTCTGGAGACAAAACTCCTTCTATGAGAACCTGATGGTAAAGCAGACAGGCTTTTTATTCTGCTTTTCATTAATAATGCAAGCCCAATAGGACCAACCAGATACTGCAACAAGTTACAGCCTCACTTGTTACAATCAACCATTACCAAGACTACAAAGATAATCAAAATCATCTGATGGACAATGCAGCCTGGGAGAAATAGTGGTTTTCAAGACAGGGATTACAGTTCAACATGTTTCACTTTTTTTTTTTTTTTGTAGACAGCAGAGGAGAACAAGTCAAAGGTACCCCAAGAAGCAGCTTTCTAAGATTCTAAAAGTAAAGAAATATTTTCTGTTGTACTCCTAATTCCATGAAGACAAAACTCCTAAAATTTTGAATTATTTTAAACTCCCAAAACCTGAACAAAAATGATTTTTTCCAGAACTACAGCAATATACTCAGAAGACAAATTCTGCTCATTTTCCAGCATTAAAAAGCAGATGTTCTTCCGTGCATTAACAACACTTGATTATAAAATAAATTTATCCTCTGTGCAAAGAGGAGTGAACATAATGGCTCCCTGAAGGCACAGCTTTGAGGTATGAGGGCTATTAGTTCAATTTCTTTTTCAAATGCTGCAGAGAAGGATGACAGAAAGAAAGCTTCCAGTTGTGATTCTCCTAAATCCGCCTGGTCCGTGGATGCCTCTGCTCCAGATTTCCCCAGTAAGCTCTGTTACAGCACAACCCTGCCCTGTCCTCACAACACACAAACTGCAATCTGTGTGGTCTAGTTAGAGAATACTTCAGGGAAAGCACTCTGGGTTTCCAACGATTATTTTTTTAAAAACCTGGGATAGCAAGAGAAGGTAATTTCATTTAAAGAATCCACAAGAATCTCATAACATTTCAAATATTTTTATTTGTGTGCTAAGATAGGCATTTGTGTGGGATATGGAGGGGAAACTTTGGGTTTCTATATTAGTTTATTTGGGCAGAGGACGATTGCTGGTTTCCTACCAGTGTCTTTTGCTAAATTGCTTTGCTAAACTCTCTATAGTATTGATTACCTGTTAAAATATTTACCTTCTGCAAGGTAATCAGTCAATAGCAAAAATTACCAAAAGGGGAAGCAAATCTGTGTTGTTTGGGAGAACAACAAACAGCACTGGTACGCTGAAATACCAGAGATGCGTTGAGGGAAATATAAATGCAATCAAGCTGGAAGAGGGAGGAAGAAAACCAGGCAGAAGCATAAAGGGCAGAGGAATGAAGGGAATGAAGGGTGATTGAGTAACCCATGCAAGGAGGATCGTCGTGGAGAGATCTGATCTGAGCTGCTACAGATTCTTCTGCTAAGCACAGACAGCCTTTACGACAGCCCTCAGGACTTAAAATTCAAAGCATGCTGCATCACAAAGCCCAAGTCCTACAAATAACTCGATTTTAACCACATCCTATAGGCTATGTTTAGCCCATAAATGTTTCATTGCATTTTTCGACGACCACTTACTGGCTATACCTCCAACTTTTTCAAATAAAAGCATCAGAAACGTACACAATGTGAGAGTATGGGTAATGAGTATTTTCTTTTGTGACAAACACGACTCTGAACATTGTCACTTGCCCACCCAGCTCTCCCAAATCTTGCTGTTCTGCAGATCTGCTGTTCCACAGGCACCTCCCCATTCCAGGTGCTAAGCCCACAAGGTTCCCACGGCCTGCTTTGCAGTAGAGCCCTATGAACCTGTTTTCTGCACAAATGAGAGAGCAACAGATCTGTGATAAGCAGATGGAATACAATATGGCCAAGGGGCTGTAAAAAAACAGGTCTGACACAACTCATTCCTGGTGATGCTGACATCCTTCTGCATGGCTGTGAACTCATCTGGGTAAACAGAAACTCACAAAAGAAGCACTTGCCACCTGCCCATTTGTTCTGGGGTCCATTTCTGGACACAGGTACATGAGCACCAAGAGACAGGACAGGAGCTGCAGGCAGCTCTTTAAAATGGCCTAGGCAAGACATCTGCCAAAACACTGCTCTGATGCGAGGGCTCAGGTAACAATGAAGGATGACATAGGGAAGGATCCTGGATTCCCTTCTCTGCTGGTCCCAGAGCATCCTCTGTTTTCCCTCACATGCCTCAAGATGAGCTCTTCTTGGGACAAAAAGCAACATAAATCTTTAACAAAAGTTATAGTTAAGCAGAATGAAGAATGTAATTGTTTTCATTGTGTTAAATACAGAGACACTGCACAGGTCTCTCTCCCTTACCATGTCCCTGGTGCCAGTGTGGGTCCCTCCTGTGTGCTGGTCCTGATGTTTGAGCCTCATCACGGAGCCAATCTGAACTGCAAACCCAGCCCTAAAACTCTCACAGGTGCTGGCGGAAGGGGAAGAAGCAGAGGCAGCTGGTGAGAGGAGGGAAGACAGGAGGAAGAACTAAGCCAGTATTTTTGGACTAATTTAGGCGCTGTTTCATGCTGCAGTTGAGAGAGGGAAAGGAAATAAGACCTATAAAGAGAAAAGTACCGCTGCAGAGTAATTAAGACCTAGGAGTAAACATGGCAAATGGTGTTTGCCACACAACAACAAACAAATGTGAATCAGAATGAGAGTCAGTACCCGAGCAGAGGGGGGCATGTTTTCTCTGCTACTCAGGAAGCACTTCAATTGTTTGGGAAAGGTGTGAGTCATTAACTCTCGCATGCACAACTGAGACATCCAGAGCTACAAATACTTGACATATTTCAAAGGCTCTTTGGAATGGAAGAACAGAAATCTATATGTACTTTTTCAAAATTACAGAAGCGTGAAGCCATGCATCATTTCACAGATTTGGATTTGTTGTGTTTAGGCTCTTGGGAATTGCACTATCCAAGCATGACGAGCTCTAACCTTGAGAGGCTCTGCTTTCTTGCTTCTGAGCTCTGAGTAGCTGAACAGCTCTTTGGGGTAAAAGATGAGAGGTGCACAGGAACTGACGGAATGCTATTTTAATGCAGCACTTTTCTATGTCTCAATTGGTAGCTGATCACAGCCATTTAGCAAAATTACCTTTCTGATGGCAACCAAAATCTCATGGCAACAGTCACATGCCATAAAAACAATCCTCCTCCTCTTTGATTTCGCATCTGCTTGCAGGAGCTCAGCATGAAGGCAGTAAGGAAGTTTTACTGCCATCGTGCAACATTGACTTTTATGGATTCTTCAGACTATAATGCACTGAAGCCCTTCTTAATCTATTTCTAACTCCTAACATAATTTATTACTTCTAGACACTTCTAGGCTAGCTGGACTTCAGCAAGGTTTTCATTCCCAGGTAAAGCTCACCACAGTGGGATTATCAGGCCATGGTGAAGGGCTTGGCTCTTGAGCTAGATTTAGCCAGTCTGGCAGCCTAATGGCAAATATTAGTGTAATAATCCAAATATAGATCCCATTCCTTCAGTATGTGCTTTAACATTTTTCCCTATGAAGATCACCAAATTGAGATGGTATTAAACACCTACACAATCCTTCTAGAGAAAAATATGGGTTTTTTCCCCATGATGTGTTCTTCAAAATGATTCTTTTACCTCGATATCAGGGGATTCCAAGGAATGCTGATGAACTGTATGTGATCACACCAGAGGCACCTTCCAGAAGGGAGCCATGAAATACCCCAAGAATCCTGGCTAACCCAAGTTCAGGGAGTAAATGCATTACTCCACTGTGCCTGACAAACTCCTGGGAAAACAGATTGCACAACAGGAAGAGAATAAAACAGAGCTTAAGAGCTCGGACACACATGAGAGTCATTAATTTACCCCTGACCCCAAATCTCAGAACAGAAACAAGAACACAAAAAGAATGCTTGGCTTTATGTAGGCACATGGAAAGTATGATTCTGCAGTATCATAAATGTTTAATTACGCTTTTATGCAACTAGTGATATCCCTTCTTAATTCAAATTCCTTTAAAAATTCCCATTTAGAAAACCTCTTTAGAATTTTATTTCTATTTTCCTTAACTTAATAAAAGGCTAGGAAAAGTATTTTTATGAAGAACTTATTTTCTCCCAAACACATCTAAGTTATTTTACCCTCAAGAAAGATTAATCTGGTATATTTACAAGCCAATTGATCTGTAAGGCCTTTGATGAAGACCTTTCAGAAAGTAGAAGCCTGACTGCCCTGTCTAGGACTGCACTTGAAACGCTGCAGTCTGCATTTAACTGGTGCCACATCATACCCAACTTCCTTAAGGCTGGGAAACCAGTGGAGAATGAGGTGACACCCCTTCCTTTGCTAGCAAGTTCCAAGTTTTATTAAGTTCTCTCACTCAGTGCAGGCTTTCAGCTGTTGATATTACAGTCTTTTCACAAAGTGAGCGACTTTCTATACAGTCAATAAAAAAACTCCCATGTTTTAAAAACCTACAAGTCTGAAACAAATATTCCTACTCATTGCTTCAGAGCAAATAAATCAAGAAACAGGAGCTCATCAAGAGAGGTTCTGCATGCCAGAGCTGCCCGGACTGCAATGTGATAACACAGACCCTTACAAGTACAGCTGGATTGTTCTGTGGATATATTTGTGCAGAGTCACCAGGGCAATGCTGACAATTTATGTAACAAAAGACATCTAAAGAAAAATTAATTACCTTGTACTGTGGCACTGGTGCATCTTCCCTCTCTGTCATCTCAGGAATGAGAAACACTGTTCCTGCACTGAGACCTGCACAGTTCCCTGGCTGAAGGACACTGAGGCTGAAGGAGCTGCTACCCCTGCAGCACAGTTCATACACTGGCTCTCTAACATGGCAGCAAGAACTTTAGTTTGCCTCACTTTCAAGAAGTCTAAAGTAGCAGTAGGGCTTTTCAGCCTGGAATCACAAATCACTTAGCACAGTCCAATTTCAGAAGGATCATGAGGATGCAGGTTTTCCACAGCAGGGCCCCATCAGGCTGCAGAGCCAGCCAGCAATCCGCCCTGATCTCCCTGAACACGCATCCTTGGACTGAAATGCACAAAATGGAAAATGCTAAATAGGCAAAGAAACAGGCACACATGTATAAACACATCCAAGTGCTTCAGAGAAAGCTCTCCTGAAAGTCTTTCAAATAAAGGCATCATACTGAAGTGATTCTTCCCAAAGGGCTGTGGGAACGTGGCCCAGAGGTCCCTGTGGGGTCACCCAGCAGAGGTTCTGTCCCCCAGGGGGGCACAGTCAGCTGCTGCTCTCTCAGCCCAACAACTTCTGTCCTAATGAGGAGGGTTGACAGATTTTACCGCTGCATCCACATCTTTTCTCACATAAGCAGACATCTGAAGAATGGAAAAAAAAACCCACCTCATTTGTGAGTGGGCTGAAGGTACCAGTCAAGAAGTAGAAACTTGCCCTTGTCAGATGGAGTGATTGATCAAGCTGCTGTCTCTCAGCAAGGATAAGCAGAATGCCTTTGCAAGCTCCCTGCACTGCACAGGAAAACAACTTCAATTTAAGATGTTTAAATCCCTGAGTAAATGAATCCCTTCACTCTCTACTGAAATCAAGGAAGAGGTTGCAGCTCTGTCCTGCACCACGCAGGCAGGGGCAGTACCTGTAGCTGAGGGACAGTGTCCCCTTCATGGATTCCAACTTGACCTGGAAAGAATTTATCAGTCTGAGTGCTGAACAGACCTGCAGGAACATGGCTGGCAGGCCTAAGGACTTCATAAGTTTCTGAATCAAGACCAAAATTATCAGTGTATGAAATATTCTGAAAAAAATCTTTGTTAAACAATTTTTTTTGTTGTTGTTAAGTACATAGCCTCATTTTCAGGAATACTACTGGCAACGAGACACACAGTGGTCAGCACAACTCATCCACAAGAAGTATTTTGGGAACACATCAGTGTTCCAGGCTCTCAGCTCTGCCCCATTCCGTTTTCTCTTTGATGCCAGCAAGTTACTCATCTTATTAGTTCAAGTTTTATCTTTTAATCAAACTTTTGTAATACATAATTTGGGAATTAGTTGCTTAGAGGGACAAGAGCTGTCAAATCAGATGGACCCCAACAAAGCAGTAACAGCTTGGGACAAGTCAGAGCCAAAGTTGGAATTTCAGAGCATATGTGCAAGTTATTATTTTCTAAAAACCACAGTGTTGACATTACAAGGGAAGAAAAGAGGAAAGATCCTATCTCCTGAGCCCTTGATCAAATTACTTCATAATTCACCCACTAAGGCTATCCCCTGGTTCCCATAACAGACAGCAATCTGAGACAGAACAAGCCTGTGGATTTCAGAGCATTAAGGGAGAAAAGGGAACAAACTACAGTGCTGCAACTAAATCTCTGGAGGATGAAGAAGCACTCAGAATATTTTACGTAGCAGAATAATTTTATGGAACCTTGCAGATATAAAATATGGGGACAACTTGAAATCAGCCACAGTTCACGTGCAAGATATAAAAACTAGGAGCCCAGAACTATACAGTGCCTGCAGTTTCCTATGGTTTCTTTCAGCCAACCTTTTTCAAAGTAATTGTCAAAGATATTAGATTCCAGTATTTCGAAGATGATATCTACTAGTTCTTAATTTATCCTAGTCTCTTATCTTTGAAGCAATTCCGTTTCTGTCTCAGTGCCTAATTTCCATTTTACACATCCTATAATTGTGTTTGTCCTTTTGTCCTTTAAAGTTGACTTCTAAAGATTCCCATCATTAACACATCTACAAGGAACAAACAACTTGCTCTCTGTGTTCTTTGGTTGAGATCTAATTATTAAAATTATAATTATTTCTCCTTACAGATTTTAATAAGTTGGAACTTGCTTTAAATTGCTCTTTTACTGAAAGGTCTGGGCTTGGACATTTCTTTCTTTAGGAAGGGATTTGTGCTCTGCAGAGGTTTCAGATCCTTAACCTGTGAACTAACTTGTTGTATGAGTTACTGTTCACTTTGCCTTCTATCAAGTCCTGGTTATTTTCAATTATATTTAGTTACTCTCTGTTTATTTAGGAACTACTCCTCTCACCCCGGAAATTTTATGCAGTGTTTCTATAGTTCCTTACTATGATTTTTAAACATTTTACCTCCTCTCTCTTCTTTCTTCAATTTCTGTTTTCTTAATGGGTAAAGCATGAACTTTATCTTCTCAGGATATGGACATGCTAGCACTTTTCAACACATAAGCCCAAGAGCTGGCAAGCCTTCTCTGAGATTAAAAAAACCCATGAAAAATAACTCACAACATTGAGCTATGCTTATTTCATGATATAGGCTCTTTTCTATACAGGAAAGTATAAATAGTGTCCACAGCTGTGCAATTTATCCTCAGCCATTAAATGTCTCCACAGTCTTACAATTCCTAAAAGTGTCTGCACTGCCTACAAATGAGCTGCATTAATATAAACAGCATGGGAATGTCCAGAGAGCCCGTAAAACAAAAGCCCCTGGAACAGACCTGAACAAAAAAGTGCCACTCTCTGATTTAAAAGAAAAGAGCTTGTAACTATTTCACAGTTGATCAATTTGCCAAGAAACCTTTCCAATTGTTTTGATCCCACAATCTTGAATCCCTGGTTAAGATACCTGGAGGGAAAACAGGAGTTTTTTGGAAAAGTCTGGAGCCAGCCTGCAGTGTGCCCAGTGCTGGGGTACCAGACATCCTGACCAAAGTCCCAGAACTGCCTGGTTCCACCAAAATCCAGCAGCCTCCAGACAGGATAAAATAACCTGCAGAGACTGACAGATTCAAACAAGGGATCACTAACAGGTATGCACAGGAAACACAACTGAACGTGGGTTCACTGGCTCAGGTCCTAAATAAACACCCTCACGTACAGATATGTACTGGTATAAATCCAGCACTGTTCACTTACAGCACTTTGCAGAGGAATAAGTGAGACTAAAATAAGCTGTACACTGCATCTTATCTCCATTTTAAGAATGAGCAAGTTTCTTAACCTCTTTGTCTCAGTTTCCAAGGCTACAAGTGAGGCATGACAAAGGCAGGAAGAAAACCCAGATATTTTTTGGCTCTCAGTTTTTTCTTTTTTTTTTATTGCTGTTCAGTCATCTTATCTTCCTAAACGCTGGGATTCAGTTATTTAAGCATAGATATTATCCTATGTTCAGCCTGTTTTCTTGGTGATCCTAATCAGGTTTTTCTCCTTGCAAATCTGGCCAATTGTTTGGTGATTAAATTTGATCACTTCTTGCTTATATGCACATAGAAATAATCAAGGAAACAATATCCCGACCAGCACTAGCAGAGGAAAGGACACATTCCTATAAAATAAAGTCAAACCAAGCTATTTTTAAAGGTATGCAAACAACGTGAGAGAAGACAGGAAACCACATTTAAAGTGTAAATCAAACCCATTGTTTTGTAAAAATTCTGGAAAAGCTCTGAAAAATGGCTTTTTCTACTTTTCTCTTGCAGAATTTGCAGAATTTCTTTGTTTGCTACAAAAGGAAAAACAAAGCAACAGGGAAATGAAGTGATGTTCCTCCTCTGGCACAAAAGTAGTGAAGTCTCCTCCCCCTTCCAAAGGGGATCACAGTTTGCCAGCTTTGGCAGTCACCGTAGTATTTAAAATAGAAATGAATCCCAAAATGCGATTTGGCAAAGACCCGCTGAAATATTCAGTAAGCGTTTTCCCTCCTTTCCACTTCCTTTCTGCCATTTAATAATACCGAGGGACGCCTGCGGACACCTCGGGGATGAAAGGCACCCGTGGCACACACCCAGACAAAGAGCCCCGTGAACTTTAGCACACATGGAAAACACGGATCACACAGAGCAGCTTTGTACCGAGAGGGCTCCTTGTATGGCCACGGCCCCGAGCCTGGGACACTTCCAGCAGCTGCTCTGCTTCCTCCAGCCCCAGCTCCATGGGAGGCACCCAGCCCTGACAGCATCAGCTCCTCTGGCACCGGCAAAAGCCAACAAGAGCCAATTTTGCCACAGGTTCCAGCAATTTTTCAGCAGACGCAGACAGAGCTATGATTTTTGTAACACTTTTGTTTTCACCTATGCTGAGGGGAATCCTACGAGCCAGAACACACGGTATTTTTTAGATACGCTGTGTTGAAAGAGAGAATAAAGAAAATACAAGTGCAAAAGATGAGAGATGAATCAAAGATGTGAACCCTTCAGAGGGATATCTGAATCCACTGCCAGCTGGAGTCTGTATGCAAGGACCTTCACTCAAAACAATTGCTTTGGAAAGAAAGGACTCAATCTGAACCAACACTGGGCACTGGGTGGGACAGCAAGCCAGCTGTCACAGATGCTTGAAGTAACATCAGAAAGCATGTTTGATCAACAGAGGTACTGAGCTCCAGGTGGAGGAACCATGAAAGCTCAGCTTGAAAGAACTGTCTTCAAGCAGAGGAGCAGATTGTGTGGCATCCACAACCACTGCTTCACTGGGCTTTGAAACTACTGACTTCTCTCTGACTAGGAAGTGTTGTATATAAATTAATCCATCTTATTCATCCACAGAATAAAAGCTATTAAGTATCTGAACCCACAAAATGTTAGCTTCAACACGCAAGCAGCCTGCCAGCTGACTCATTCGTACCACAACTTCAATTTGAAAGGTGGGCAAAATGTCTCAAATATATTTATGCAATAGCAACACGTTACCAAAGTAATTCCGTTCAGGAGCTTGTGACTTACCTCCAGAAAATGTCAGGACTAAAATTCTCTCATTCCAAGGGTAAAGAAGCTTTCCAAGCATCAACATTTTGAGGTGTCTGCAAGCATCTCTCAATATTATTAAATGTCAGAAATGAAGCGGAAAAGAGGGAAAACACTTACTGAATATTTCAGTGGGTCTTTTGTCTTCTGTATGTTCTAAGCTTTAGAATGTTTATAATCACATCCCATAGCCTTAGTCATTTCTACTTTGCCATCAATGAAACTGTTCAAAGGCAGCAGCAGGAAGACTCAAAGATTGATTTCACAGATCATTGGTCCAGGCAGTGTTTGTAAACTGCTGACCCCAACCATGGAGAATTGCTAGGGCCTTGCAGATCGAGGGGAGACTTCCAGTTCAAAACTGATTTGAAACCTGAGGTTAGCCTGACAGTTTTTCCTAAAAAAACCCCAACTTTTAAAGGAGCTCATTCTAAATGAGTCATATTAGCCCACACAAGCAAATCAGCACATTGTTCTGATTTCCCCTCCCTAAAACGCATCGTGTCCTCAGCACAGTGCTACCGCACAAATAACTGGGAACTTGCCAATAGCTGCCACCAAGCTTTAATTACAGCAGTCCTATTTTGTAGATTCTCGAATCAACAAGAACTAAATCAGCCTGCTAAAAACCAGCCAGTACTTCAAAATCTCCAGTGAAGATTAAGAAATAAATCTCTGCAATAAAGAATCAGCCAGCTCAGAGCCTCATTTTCTTGCTTCAACATAAATTAATGCATCTTATTAATTAATTAATCCAAGATTGTGATACACGCATGAAAACTGCTGTGCATAAGAAATTACAGAAAGCACCAATTAACTGTAACAAATTATTTTAATGCAGATCATTGCTACTAAATGTTTCAGACTCCTTAATAGTATTTCTACTATGCCTTTTTGGCTGTTCTTTCCAACTGATTCAGCTCCACAAGTGAGAATGTTTGCATTCTCAAAGTTTTTGTCACTGTCAGCATATTGTTGAGAACACCGTGCCCCATTTCAGATTTCAGTATATTTCACAGAAGAGTTAAAAAAATTGAGAGTGCACATCATTCTGCTAATCATTCTCATCTTATTAAGCTTTTGTCGTGGCCAGACAATACCAAATGACTTGAACGCATTCTACTGTTTTGCAAGCAGACAGCTTTCTCTTGTCATAAATGATGGAAAAGGTGATCCTGAGGAAATTGTAAAAATTAGGCTTCCTTACTTACAAGTATTTATTCGGTCTCTGACTCGGAGTTTAAAGGCAGGATCTTCCATGGTCTAAAAATAGCAAAAATCTGTTTTAATCCAAGATTTTAATTTTTAGATGGGAGAACACCTAGATTAAATAATCTGAAAACTGAGCAACAAACCAGGCACCATCCCAGTTCCCAAGTTCTTCACATTGCTGAACAACACAGAAATTAATTCTAGAGATCGCTCCCAAGTCACATTTTAAGTATTCAGCCATAAGCAAAGCAAATACTCATCAGAAGGTTGGACTGCGAGCTTCTGATATGCAAGGCAGTTCCTGCAGCTCCCAGAGAGAAATATTTAACAGGCAAAATGCTTTGCTCTGAACTGACTGCAACACATGACCTGGCATGTGCTTTGACAGCAAGTTATTCAAGAAAGATGACAATACGACAGAGTTACAAAAACAAAATAAAGCAGGGCTGGGATAAGCCTTTGGAAACACAATTTGTGATGTAAAGCCATAAATCTTTAACATTCAAACTAAAGACTTCAAGCTTTTAGAAGCAGCAGCCTCACTGCTGAGGTTAGAAGACATTCCCATACTTTATTATGGCAACTAAATAAATATTTACCATGGTTCTTTTCAAAAGGCTGGGTTAGCAAAGTGAGTAAGACCATGAGAGTGTCCTGGGTCCTCTTTTAAACACTAGAATAATTGACTTCAGGCAAGCCAAGCTTTTAGTTCTCTTATTTGTAAAATCAGTAAATGATGGAGTTCTGGGTTTAGATAGGAGTTGACTCAAAGAGGCATTTCACTCTGCTGCCTCTCTGCTTCCAACACACAGGCAGCTGGGATGCTCATTAAAAGTCTCCTCAACCAGCATTTTAAAGGAAAAAATACTTTAGCAAACCGAAGTCCCAGCAAATTTCTGGAAAGATGAGCACTTCAGTCACACCCTCCAGACAGTGAAATGTTTTTAAATCACCCCTACCTTCTACTGTACTTCTCTGCAGATAAAAATGGACTCTTCCCAAAACATGAATGCAGCAGAAGATTCAACACTACTTCCTAAGCCAGCACTAATAGTCACTTCAAACAAATATATATGTAAGATATACATAGCCAAATCCAGATAAATCTGAGCAGACACAGCCCATTCTCAGGATGAAAACAAAAAATGTCTCTTCTGTGAATGAAAGTTTGTACAAGGTATTTTCCCCAATAACACTAAGAAGCTGATTTTGAGATAAAATATTTTTAAGCTGTAGATTTCAGAGCAACAGTGTAGAGTGATCACGTTTGTCCATATATTCATGGCCAAAGATATTTACAGAGAGCCCTCTTGAACCATTGACAGAAATTTTAAAGCTTAACTTCCACTAACACTAAAATGGATTAGGCAATAACTGTTCCCTATGAAACTATAAACTTATTTATACACATAAGATACGAAATCACAGAAGCTGGTGCATGGAAATGTCAGAACTGACTGGTCTGCAGAGCCAAACAACAAAATAAGCCACAGCACCTAAAATTGTTTCTTCAATTGAGGCATTTCTTTTTTCTCCACCCAAAAGACGCTCTCTTTTCTAAGTGACTGGCTTTTTGTCAGATTCCAAAGCAGGCCCTTCAGCCCCGAGTTTGCTTTGTCCACCAGCCTTTCATTATGGAGGTGAAAGAAATAAAACAGAAAAAATGAGTAATTTGAATACAAGTTCAAAAACCTAACAGATTCCACATTTTGTGCCAATATTTCTTCAGAAAGTCATAAGGTTATACAGAACAAATTCTAATGATGTTGAATTCTATAAGTATTTCCTACTCAAAACATCACAAAGTTAAGGCTCCCAAACAAACTGTGGGGGATTAGAGGTTAATTAGAGGTTACAGAGCTAGAATATAGGGAAATGTATCCATTTTTACATGGCTACAAGCAGCAAATCATTTATGAACGCAAAATAAAAACTTGTGGTCGTGCTCAGAACTTAAAAAACTTGATGTTATGTAATAAAAAGCACAAAGCTCAAGAGAGTTGCTCATCTGAAAAATATGAAAAAAAACCCTTCAAAACAACATATTTATTCCAACACATCTTAAGAGAGGCAGAAGAGACCATGTTCCCTCTATCTGCACATTGTGTACAGCTTTTCCAAAAGGAACTGTTTATCCCAGGTCCCAGCACACGCTGTGAAGCAGCGCAGACACTGCAGGGTCACACCAATTAGCAAAGCAGCATTCAGAGAGCTGTCTTCATCATGAGATGCCTTCACTTTCCTCTCTCATGGTAAATATAAAGAAGGAAGACATCTATTCCAATATTTTTTCCTTACCTAAAGGCCAGCTTGCTGATTTTTCAGGTGCAGCACAATGAACTTCAAGACTGATATCCCTTCTGCTCTCTGTATATTCTGCTCCTAAACACTGCTGCCACGTGCACCCAAAGACACGCAAGTGAGGACTTCTGTGGTTTATAGAGCATGTTCCTCATCAGCCTGAGGAAAGCACCTCAGGAAGGTATGACTGTCCATTCTCCCACTTTTTAAGCTCTCAGAATAGAACTTGAGTCTTGTTCATCTCTCACATTAATGAGCAGAGCGTCTTTTGTGTGGTGGGACGTCTGTCCTTCCAAGGTCCATCAAAAACCCACTGCCAGGAAAACAAGAATGCTCCAGAAAAACTTACAGGCGCAGGCTGATGACTGCAGGTGCACCTCTGAGACAGCAAATCCCCTCCCGCTGGTCCCAGGAAGGATCCAGGAGCTGCCCAGGCTTTGAGCTGTCCTCTGGCTGTCATTTTTTCAGAATTTTGCAGCAGGTTATGCAGCTGGGGCAGATATTTTACACTGCATGACCCAACGAACATTTGCATGTCTGATACACATTTACCTTGCAGAACAATTACTCCAAGAAGCCATGGAAAAATAGTGATGGAAAAGAAACCTTGACCCATGTGGCAAAGTCAATTTAATACAAGTAGCTGCAATCTATGGATTTTAAAATCATTTGTAAACAGACATTTGTAAACTGGCAGGTGAAAGCCAAAAAAATTACAAAAAAACCTCCAGCTCTTTCCCCATATTCATAGGAAAGAAACAAAGTTTTTAAATTATAACTGTTCCTATTTCATCTGAAACACCAGCTTGAGTGGACAAGCATCTCACTCTATCAGCAAGAGAAACCCAAGGAGCCACATCCATCTGCTGCAGAGGGACTGAGGATGGGACAGTGCTCCTCTACAGTGCCTACACTGATGACAATGCTATCTTTTTGGAAAAGCAGAGCTAACCTTGGCTTAGAAACTGATACTGATTTTCAATTATTTCACTTGTTCAGTAATTTTTTATCCACAGTTCAGGTATTTGCATCCAGCACAATCACTGCAGCTAGGAACTGAGTACTGGCTGCTTATTTTTCCAACATATTTTCAAACTTCTATTGTGATTACTTGATTGAAAATGTACACCACAACTCTTCTAGTCAGCAGAACACACAAAAATTTCAATGTGTTATCTGTGCAATACAATTTAGTGACTATTGACTGAACTTATAACCCCCTCAGTAAGCTGTGCTTGCTGCTGAAGACAACAATATCCATTACATGGATTCATATTTCCTCCTGTGTTCTACAGATCCCATTCTGTTTGGGTGTTTAAATACTTTCTAATGAAAGCATCCCAAGTTAGCTTTCTATGTAGACAGACCAATATTTAATATACAAAGAAGTGCAGAAACTGAACTCCAGGGGGAAAACCCAATTATGTAACATTTGATATATTAAATCTAATTCCCACTTATTCAAATGCTGTTGCTTTGGTATATCACCTGTTTACTGCTATTTCTCCTAAGAATTATTAGTGAATGCATGAGCCCTCCAGCTGCCCCAGCAGTCGTGCAGGAATATTTTAAAAATACCATTATTCCACAGCATTTCCATTATCCCCTGTGGGGAGACTGAGCAGAACTCCCTGATAACCTGTGCTGGTTATCTTTTCCACCATGTTTCTGTACAACTCTGTTTCTCACTCTGCAAATTTGGCTTCAAAAGGTCTGTCTGTTGCTATCTCCATCGTTCAGGAACAGCACTGTTGATTTACACTGATAAACAAAGATAATGTACAACCATAAGCAATGAAGTCAATTTGCAAAGGACACAGCAGGAAAAAAAAGCCTGCAATGTTATCACTGTTACATACTACAGAGAAAAATTACAGCCTTGTGGAAAAAAAAAGGTGAAGGGTGAGAACTGGGCACCTTTTTTATGCACCAATTGTTGCTATTTACAATATTATGCAATCCAGTATGGTTTGCAATTGTGTATGTAAAGAATGTATTTACTGAATGCCCTTGTGATGCTGATGGCAATACCCAACCAGAAAGGAACCTGATTCAGCTTCTCTCTTTGAAAGCAACAAACAATCAAACACTTCCCACACTCCAACAAGCAGAACAACAGAGAATTATGCAGAACGAGGGAGAACTCACCATGACTAAAGCTCCAGTGAGGCTGAGGAATCTCCATCTAAACCAATCTGCAATCTCACCTTAATGCTGTCACAGGAGGTTTTTCATGGCAACTGTTACCAACAGTGTCTCTCTATCAGCTGCTAAAAACAGATCCTTTATGTAGCAGAGTGCAACACTCCTCCTGATGCACCAGTCACTGAACAACCCGACTGAAAGAACCAACCACTTTTGGAAGAGATTTGCTGCTGCTCTGCGAAGATAAGCAGGTTAACTTGTAAGGAACCATGGCCCAGCACCGTGCTGCCAACAGGTTCATGGAGCAAGACACCAATCAGGATATGGCAGCTGGAACTGCCTCAGCTCACAGGGTAAATAAAATACAGGGAAGCTCTGAGCTCTGCTTCTACTGACATTTTCTCTCTCAAGGATGCTGCCTTTGCTGCACAAGAAATACTTACCAGGCAAAATTCACAGGCACAGGAGCCTCAGTGAGCTTTGCCCTAACACGCCTTCATTTTCTGTGCTTCCCAAGCAATCTTCTCTAGCCAAAAATACTGTCCTTTAAATTTGAATCTGTCTCACTTCAAGGCCTGCAATAACACTTCAAATTTCTCTTGTTACAGTTGAAAGGTATGTTATTGAGAGCTTCATTAGCAGCAGAGCAGGTTTGAGACTTCTTGGTAATAATCTGATATTCCAAATATAAAAAAATAAAAAAAAAAAATCCCAGTATGAAAGTACAATTTTACATCCATAAAGCTCTAAAATAGTCAGCATTTTTGCGTTGGATGTGTGTTTAACACCAAGTTCAGTGAATTCTTCCACTGACTACAACATACCACAAGCTGTTGCACAATCACAGCATGTGTAAATGATCACACTGGCAGCTTTCATGTGCCCCCCACTCTCTACATCTTTACTAGGAGCTGTCTCCCTGCTTCTAAAAACTGAGAATGTCTGCAGTTTACAGAACAAAAGTCATTAAATAAACTATCTCCTCCAAAGATCATTCCAAATGCCAGGAGTCAGACTCCTTAACCATATAGTTACAGACTTAAAAGTCTCAGACTGGGGAATATTGTGCAACCTGTTTTTAAGGGAAACTACCCAATCTAGATGAGGAAGGCCCAGAAGGACAATTAGCAAGGTTTAAAGCAAATGGAAAAACAATTACACAATGACTTACTCCCCCGTGGAAAACTCCTGGATTAATATTTATTCTCTCTGAGCTTGTATATATTTGCATTAAACTTCAGACTTTATTAAAGCAATATTGATGTAATTCTGAGCTTTTACAGAGGGAATCAGGGATTTTAACAGGATGCCAAACAGGCTTAGAGGGCACTCTGCAGAAAACTACTCGGGGCTAAAACAGGGTAGAGAGAAAGGCATTATTGAGGGAGGGAAAAAAAGGTGCTAGAAGACTTAACAGTTATCCACGGACAGCTTCAGCTTCAGAGGCACTGAAATTCGAAGTATCTCTATTACCTTCAGACACACATGCTTCTGAATTTCCTGGCCAATTTGGGGGAAGATTACATATTTTTAAAACCACTCTTCCTTCTTCTTGCTGCATCACAAAAGCCCTCAGAAAGGACACCAACAAGCATAAAAGCAGAACAATGATACTCACTAAGAGGAAATTTGGCAGCTGAGACAACAATAAGAGTATCTGTGATATGTACAGAGACTTATGCTAAGAGGGAATATACATGAAGTCAGTGTGGAAGGATGTCTATATTTGTTCATGTTTATAGTGTAAGATTTAAATGTCTTTTAAATGTGTTGGAAGGCTTTTCTGACAGTGAGACCCTCAGAGCTGGAAGACTGGATATAAATATATACATGCAGAATTTTCATCTTCTGTGTTTCAGACTGTCTTCCTCCTCTGGGGAGCTTTGTAGAGAGCCCTGTGTAAATACAGGCATGCATCCAAGAGGGAACATTTTAGGATTGAGATCAGTTTTACAAAAACATGGAAGGTCAAACTGTGAACACTAAACAGCTTCCTACAGAACCTCTAGCCAACAATACAGTAACCCAAAGCTGCTTGAACACCAATAATGTTGCTTTGGCAAATTCCGTGCTAGTAGCAGTATTTTCTGAAATAGCACTAACTTTATCAAGTCGGTGATCTTACTTTTTAGCACCACACTGAACTGGCATCTCAGACAAGATGTTACTAAAACAAGTATTGCTAGAAGCCTACAATGTTTAGCCTGGCATGATTTTGATCCATTTGTTTACTGCAGTTTCAAAAACTTTGCTAAAAATGTCTCCTGCAGTCAACAGTGACTGCATTAAGACAGTTGAGCATTTTTCAGCATTTATGTTTACGCACATATAAGGCTTTTTAACTGAAATATTACTCCTAAGGAAAATGTGGGATAAAGTCTACAAATGGAAAGATTTTAAAATGCCTTTCCCAGATAATATTTATATTTTTTGCATTTTATGTGGGTAAAGTACTTTTTCCCCCCACTTCCCCAGAATCAAAGACTTAAAAAAGGAAATCTATTACAGACTGATTACAAAACACTTCTCTAAGTGGCATGGTTTAAAACTGAGTTTGTCCTCATCCTGCACAGCAATATGTGATTATTAGGAGGAAATAAATGATGAATGAGGATCCCAGGGGTTCTGAAATCCTGTTGTTCTTGTTGTCATTTGAACAGACAAGGCCAAGAACATTTGTGGTAAAACTATCTTGTAACTTGGTGAGTTAACATGGTAACTTTTGTAATAGCTGATGGGTCCCTGAAGAAATTCAATTCGAAGAAGGTGACCTCAGAGTTACACCCACTGTGGAGTTTTCCTCTATTCACATTTTGCACTATCAGGCAATCTCAAATCAACTCAGTCCACTTAAAGAGATATGGGGAAAGAAATTGCTTGAGTCACTCAGCTACTTATCTATCTCAGGCCAAAGGAAAACTGAAAATTTCTGACACAGTTGATAATTTCTGCTTATGATTTGGAAAACACAGAGCCCATAGCGCTAAACCACAATTTATGGAAATTGCAGCTCGAATACTGGACAACTGGTTAGAATTGTTACCCAGTAAAAACAAGTCATTTATCCTTGTCACTGATGTCACAGAAATTCTAAAGCTGTCACATTCTCCTCACTGTTGACTTGCTCCACTTTACCCTGCTTTAAAAGAGTGAAAGTCAACCAGCAACTCTTAGTTCAGCTTGCAGCCTATATTTTTCCACTCCAGATTTAAAACTGTATGGTAATGGAAATTCTGCATTATTGTGCTGATCCATATGAAACAATGGAAGTATTTCAGCCCTAGGCCAATGTAAATCCCAGTGCAACTCCTGGTCCTTACACAGCGGCTGTGTGGGAGCATAGGAAGGTGGGAAGACTGGAAATGCCAAGAAAGGCTCTGCAGACAAGGTCTCTGCACCAGCCTGTCACAAGTAATACACTCACAGAATGTGCACCATCCATCCCTGCAGGTACCAGCATGGAGAATCCAATGCCTTTTCCCATGGGTCTGGGGCTACACATCTCCTTCTCCAAAATCCATAGGACTTTACATACAGAGAGAGTGGAATTTCCCTCACTGGTGATTTTTGGCTGCCTCTAACAGCCAGTAAATTCTACATATGGCTGCAAACAACTTGACTTTCCCTCTCTGAACTTTGCTTCAACTACTAAACCAAAGCATGTTCTACAGATTATTATTTTTGTACTCAAAGCAGGTTAAAAACATCTGGAGGTGTTAATAGCAGGAAGATAAGAAAGTTACATTTTCAGTTTCCCTGTCAGGTGTTTTCTTTACCATCTCCTTTCACACCGCAGGTATTCCACAACCTTCCCGGTGCTTTCCACCAGCGCAGCACCATCTCCTCATCAGAGCCGAGGTATTTGCATTTCAATGCCCTGCCCGTACCCAAATGTCAGCTCTGACACACCGACTGCACGGGAGGGAGCAGCTCGGCTGGATTCCTCGGGAGCTGCAGCAGCTCAGGAATGGGAGCAGTGTGGATGGAGCTGGCAGGACACAGCCTCACCTTGGAGCCCTGCCTGGCAGTCCCAGGGGGATCTTTGGGGCTCCCTGTTCAGGGATTGGGCAAGAGAGGCTCCAAAATCCCCACATAAAAAGAACTATTAACACTGCCTGAAATCCAATCTCATCAGAAAGCGATCAGAACAAGAGAAGCAGTGACAAGGATGAAAGTATCAGATCCCTTCAGAGAAAAGGGCAAAGAAAACAAGGGCCACTAGCAGGGATGGAAGAGTGTGATCCAAAAACGGGATGAAGGGCAGCTGGAGGGAAAAGGGAGCCTGAGAGCAAAGACTAAACAGGAAAAGGGAAAAGGAAAGGAGACACACAGGAGTGTGAATTCAGAAACAAGGTAAAGGAAACATGTTACAACTTGTTAACTTAAAGTAAGCTTTTCACATACGTGTTTTTCCTAGCACAACACAGAAGCCTAATAGTAATTGTCAATGACTGTGACCTTAATCAATAGATTACAACCTTTATCCTAATATTTTACTATCCTGTTTAGGAAAAAAAAAGAAAGTCAACATTTAGGAGTCATTTAGCCAAAGAGCATCCCCTCCCTCTTTATTTTTCTTTAAATGACTGATTCCAACCAACTTCTTTACTTGGAAAGTAAAGAGGAAAGAATACATATGTTAGTAAACATGACCGGAAATAGATTTTCTAAAGAGCTGAAAGGTCAGAAACACCCAAGAAGTTGAAATGGTATTTTGTCTCTTTGCTCTCTCTTTCAATGAAACAACCATAAGATTTGGAGATATGTAGGAAATGCTGTTCCTTCAAACTAACTATATGCTCTAAAGTAGCAGGAAATGCCAACATTGCATCCCTTATGAACTGCAGCTGGGTGGAAGTGCCTACCTGCAGCCAGGCCAGGCAGCAAAGTCTGCTGCCTCCTTGTTCTGCAGCTGGTACCTCCTGCCCAGGCTCAGGAATCACACCCCACCTACCAGTGCTCACCTTCAGGTGAGGAGGGTGTAATTGAGGCAAAGAGATCTGTCCAGAAAGGTTGTTTAGGAAGTCTGTGAATTAAGTTATCTACATGGGATATCCTAGCAATGAGGTAAAGCCATCAAGACAGGAATACATATGATTAATCATGGAAACTTACTCATGGAAAAATTGGTAATTCCGTCTTGCATAGTTCTGTATTTTAGAGAACAAGACAAAGTTTTCCTGAAAACACACAGAGCAGTAACTCCTCCAGAGAGATGCTTCATCTGGATAAAACATCTTATCTACTTTATAGAAACAACCTTTTAAAACCCGTATGGAACTAAATTAAGAGCTCTAACAAGTCCAACCAACCAAATAAAATCTCCACAAGGATTTGCTGCTCTTGCTATGCCCCTGGATTCAGACCGTCTAGAAGAGGTTGTAAGTCAAACAAAAGTCACACATAAGGAAATATATCCACTTTGGCACAAAGGTAGTTGATCAGCTGGTATTTTCAAACAAGTTAAAGTAAGCTTTCTAACTACAGAATCTAATTATTGGAATTCCATAAAGTCTTGGTTCCTAAAACAATTGCGTGTTCTTTCCTTCCTGCCCATATATCTCAGTATGTTATTTTTTCCGTAAATATCCGGGAATAAAGTGTTTTAGCAGACATCAGACATCCTTCAAGCCACAATGAGTAAGGGGGAAAACTTTGGAGGCACTTATGAAGTGATTAAAGAAGAATGAGCACTACAAAAGTAAATAGCAAGCAGAAAACAAAAAGTAAACAGAAATTACGTTCTCTGAGAAGAAACCTCTATTAAATTCCAGGTCAGAGATCTACCAGACTACGTTCCCCCTTGCCCCTGTGCTCATCTCGGAGCAGCCTGGCCATTCTGCATCAGGTATTAGCCGCTCCACAAGTAACAGACCACTGCAAAGTATTCACATCGTTTCACTTGCTGTCCCAGCGCAAATCCCAGCTTTCCCAGCCCAGCATCAACTTCACCCGCAATAAAAACTGGCAAACAAACCGACCCACCGAAAAGTCCAAAATAACCTTCCAGAGAAAGGACCGAGCGGATGCAATGCAGCTACACACGTACACACCAACCTCTGAAGCCAGTAATTCGTAACAATAACAGAGCATGGACAGAGCCCCGGCAGGAACAGCATCCACCTGGCACCCACAGCGGCTTTATCCCGGGAAATTCCTCGAAGGTGTCAGCGCGGCGGCGGGCGCTCCCCAGCAGGGCGCGGGATCGCGCCGCCCGCTCCCAGCCGCGCTGCGGGCTCGGGCAGCGCCCGGGGCTGCCGGTGAGCACCCGGGGGCCCCGCGCCGCCACCGGGGGCGAGGGCGCCGCACGGCCCCGTGGGGGCCCCGGCGCGGCTGCCGGCGCCAGACGGGCTCTGCGGGCGCCGCTGCGACCGAGACCGCGGCGAGGCGAGGGGAGCAGGAGGGGAACCGAGGGGAGGGAGTGACGGGCAGGCGGCGGCTGCGCCCCGCCGGAGCCCTGCTCGCCTACCCCCGCCCGCGGCCCCGCCGAGGAAAGCTGACCGCCACCGCCCCCCCGGCCTCTCCTCACGGCGTGAGGGGCCGTCACCCCCTCCCGCCCCTCACCTGGCAGGGGCTGCCCAGCCTTGCAGCACCTCCCGCGGGGAGGCGGCGGCTGCGCCCAGGAAGTTCCGTGCGGGCTCGGGCTCCCGTTCCCGCCGGGCCCCGCTGAGGACGCGGCTCCCGGGACGGGGCTGCGACCGCCGCGCCCGCGCGCAACAACCAACTCCGGGCACCGCCCCCCGCGCGGGCACTGCGGCGGAAGCCCCGCCCCTTGCTCGCCCATTGGCTGCGGGTGGCAAGGGGGCGTGGCGGCCCTGCAGGGCGGTGCGAGGCCCTTGGGCGGCCGGGGGAACTGTCGGGAGAATACTACAACTCCCGGCGTGCATCGCGCGCGGAGCTTTAAAAGAGCGCAGGCAATTCTCTCTCGTGTTTGACGATAGTGTGTGCTTCTGCCCGCGGTGGTGAAGTAGTCCCGCTGCGTGTTTTGAGCTCCAGCCCCGCGCTAGCCGCTGAGGGGAATGGACCGGCGGGTGCTGAGCTGGGAGTGCTCCTAGCTCGGCTGGGCCTTCTCCTGAGGGGCCGCTCATGGGGAGGCGAGAGGGCCGCGGTGGGGCGGGAGCGGAGCGATCCGAGCAGTCGGGGTTGTAGCGTGCACTGCGCGTGCGGGAGGCGCGGCGGCTGCGCGGGCTGAGGGGACCCGGCTGAGGGGACGCGGCCACCCCCGGCGACCCCGGCCCTGCGCGGGAGCCGCCGCCGGCAGGTCAGTAGGGACGGCCGCGGGCCCTTCGCCCCTCCTCGGCGTCGGCGGGCGGCTGTGGGTGCCGTGGCCCGCCCGTGAGGGGGGCTGGGGGAGCCGCCGGAGCCAATGGGGGGTGAGGGGGATGAACCGGATGAGGGTCTAAGTGCTTGGCTTTCGGTGTTCTCTATTATATATCTTTCCACGGTTTCCCCCAGAGCGATGTTTCATGGCTCCTTAGTTCTATTTATTTGTCTTTTCTGTAGGTCCGCTTAATGTTCCCTTGTCAAGCAGGTAATTTAGCATAGCGTGATTTTCTGGTACTTCTGTCCAGGTTTCCACATTCAGTTCCCCATTCCTGGGGAGCGGAGTCTCTTATTTCGTGGTGGCAAAAAGAAGCCCCGACCCTGGGGTTGACGGCAGCGGCGCCACGTGCGTTGCGAGGCGCCATTCATTCCAATCCTCTGGAAAACCAGCGCTAGAGTGAAAAGGAGGAAGGGCAGGGCAAATATAAATAAAAGAGCTCCTGCTCGCTGGAGTAGTGGCCTCCAGCTTCTTTGGCTGCCCGTTCCTGTCAATAAAGAACACTTTTTATCATGCATCTCTCATGTATGTAAAGCGTATTGATTTATCAGTTACACACTGGCAGTACTGTACTGACATATACATTAAAAGCATACTCAGAAGTTGAGAAAAGATAAGACAAAAAATGAAATAGACAGTAGTTTAAAATATTATTTCTTAAAGCTGCAAAAAACGTAGCTTTTTGGTTTGCCTTGTGCGTGACCCCCTTGACCACTTTTTTAGCACTTGTATGTTATTCTGAAGTGATCGTTCTTCTTAAGAATGTAAACATAAACTGCTGATGGAAACAAAGCATTTCTTTTTCCTAGGTTTTCTTTTTTAATCCTGGCCACACGTGTAGGGGCACAACCTATTTGAAGACAGTGAAATGATAGTGGAATCCTGTTTTAACTTTTCTTGACTTTTCTCACACCTGTATCATATGCCTGTTAAAAGGGATGAGATATTCAGTATTTTTTGAACTATATCACTTGATAGCAAATACTGTAACTCCAGAGTTCAGGAAATTGACAGAAAGTGGTTTTTTCCCTGTCCTTAGAAATCTGGCATGTCTTGAAATAGAAGTTGAGAAGTTTGGCTTAGAAATGGTGTCTAAAACAGAGTATTTGGATTAGCCTTTAAAATCCCAAGTTAACTTTTATATACATCCTGGCAGTTTTCAAAACAGAAAAATGAGAGATTGTGTGATCTGACCACACTGTCTTGGTTGTAAATGGAATTTTTGTTCCTTTGGTTGCCCATGGTGGGGGCACACGGAGGGCATGTGGTGGTAACCTTTCATGGCTCAGAAAAGGGAAAAGAGAATCGTGTTCCTTTACTCCCTGATGCTTGTGTCCCAGCTCCTGTGCGTACCTGACCGTTGGAAGGTGACTGTAACAATTTCTGGTGCTTTGCAATAAAGCAGCCACAAGGAGAGAGATTCTCACTGTTTCCTACCTGCTGCTCTTGCAGGGTGTCTTCCGTGGCCAAGCTCAGGGTTCCTGAGACTGCCCCCAGGACTGAGGAGAGAGGTGAAGATTTCCCTGTGCTGCTGAACACAGCACCCACTGGGAGCTGTGGTTTTGCTTCTATTGCATCACGATGTTACTCTAAGTGTCAGAGCACAGGAATGGAGAAAATCGTGCCCTAATGTGTTGGGTTAACTTTGTAACCTTTGTTAGTGTGTCTGTTCCCAATGCAGTTACATAAAGGGTCACTCGGTATCCAGGTGTGCCCCATTAGTAAGGTGCTAATTAATAATCTCCTCACCTGCCACAGCGGCTCAGCCTTCCATGCTAATTGCTTCTCCATCACTGAATAGGAAGTGTTTTAGGTCCAGTTTTTCAATGAGATTTTTCTCAAGCTTACAGGCTCATACAAGTTTCTGAATTCTTGCTGTGCTTCCTGCCCTCTCCAAGCTATGGGTGAAAAATTTAAGTATTCCTGCTCACATTGCTGCAATGCACAGAGAACTGTGCTTGTTTTTTTGAGTGTTGTGGCACGTGCCGTGAGGAATTGTTGGAGCACAGGTGGAGAGGCTGCACTTAAAATAGTGGAGACACCCTTGATAGTTATCTGTGGTAGAGATGGGTGGCTCAAGGGAACATGCCTTTACAGTTTTGAGGACAGTAGGTGAATATGAAAAGGTTGTCTTTTTTTTTTTTTTTCCAGTTGTTCATGTACCTTTAATAAAATGCTGTTTCAGTCTATATGTGATTGGCTTGGGAGTGCCAAAATGAAGTTGCTTCCTGCATTCCTTCTAGCTTTTTTGGTTTTTTACTTCCATAATTTCCTTTAGAAAAAGAGAGGGAATGTTTCTTATGTTCACGGGAGCTGTTAAATTTCTGCTATTTTTAAGACAAGAGGAGTGATCAATAAAAACCCTTCAACACTAACTGTTCCTGAGGTATAGATTACTTATTGTAGCTTGTTTTCAGAAACCATTGTTTTTTTTCAGGGGATTAATTTATGAAAGCAGGTAAGGCTAGTTGGTGGTTATTTGAAATACACAGCCAAGTGGTAGCTAGAGCTTTTATTAGTAATATATATTTGAAATACACAGTGAAGTAGTAGGTAAAGCTTTATTGATGTAGGTTAGGCTCCACTGGCAGGATCTGCAGTGTTGGCCGTATTGTGTTGTCTGATTCCAGGAGTGTCTTTTTCCTGTCCAGTGGCATCAGAAGCACAGCTGTTGGCTCTGGTGGCAGCTGTCAGTTTTTACTGGGAGTTGGACTCGATGGTCCTTGTGGGTCCCTTCCCAATCAGCACATTCTGTGATTCTGTGGTGCAAACCTGTAGTCCGATACAGGACCTTGAATTCTGAGGGCAAAAGAGGCAGATCTGAGTTTGTGCATGCTCTGCCAGTGTTACTGCCAGTGGGACAGGTCTGCCGATAAGCATTTTATTGCCAGACTAGTCTGTTTTAATCTCTTGCATAATGGGGTTGTTGAGATGTATGTGGTAAAGCTATTTGCATGCACATTAATCCCACAGAGGATTAATTCTTATTAAAGGAATAACTTGCATTGTTCATAGCTGTTATGGGCAAAGCTGAGACTGACATTTGATTTCTGAAGGTCTACTTGATACCAGTTTGACAAGGACAGTTTGTGATGAATTGCAGCTACAGCTACTTTTGAGTGACTGTGTTTATTTGGGAGAAATCTTCGTTCTGTGTTACAGGGAAACAAAACAACTTAACTGTGGGATGCCTCAATTTCTTCCAAGTTCTAAATTTATTAGGAAATCTTCCTTATTCCTTAACCTTACTTTTGCAAATTCTGAGGTACTTGGAAAAAACCCTGTCTTTCAGAAGCATTAGGAACATTATTGGCTGGAGTGTTTTAATAGTAAATATGTTAAAAAGAGGCTGTGCTGTGTTGTCTTCCAAGAAGGCTTATTAATGATTTTAATCCTAGAAACACATAATCCTGCACTGTTTTGCAGGAGGCTGTCGCAAGAGCTGGCTTTGACTAACTGACTTCAGTCTTTTGGACCATACATCTTAGCTGGCATACAGTGAATTGCAACACAAAGCTTGTATTTCACTGTTTCTGAAATTGTTATGACTTGGATTGTTTATACTGTTTCTTCATGTAAAAGGGAATGTAAATCTAAGACATGGGAGCGTGGCTTTTGTGCATCATGGCTGGGATGAGTAATGAGGTGAGCAGTGAACAACCTTAGCCTGCAGTTCAGGATAATGCAATAGCGTGAAAATGGCAAAGGGTGCCTTAGTCACAAGATCGAGTGGCAGAAGGCTCTGCTGCTGACAATATAAATGTGTGAAGTGCGTAAGAGATTGAGGGTAGTCAAAGTGTTGGTTATTAGTTGATTTCAAGAGGCTTAAGACTGACAGGATTTATTTCTGCATCCCTTTTTCCATTTTTTTTTCTTCTCCTAACAAGTGCAGAACACAGAGGATTTCTTGGCAATTTAGTGAATTAACAGGGAAAAGTCTACTTTTGTTTTATTATTGTGTTCAAATAGAAAAAGGTGATAAATTCCTAGCTTTAATTATATGGTGGTGTCTGAAGGATTGTTTGCGGCCAAAAGAAATTCAACAGTTTTCAACTGCCCATCAAAATGCCGTCTGTAGAACTTGCCAGGCTTTGTTTGGGGGGTGGTTCTCAGACAGTCTTGACCAAATGGTGCTTAAAGCCAGTCTGACTTAGCTGTGTCTGTTCTGTAGTTCCTTTTATTTCAGGTGAGTGGTATGGTGTGAATTAGTGGAGTTTTCCTGAACTTTTGTGTTTGTTACTTAAGAAATAAACTATTTATTCCTTTTGGAATTCTCCTGGCTGCTGTTTTGAAGCCTTGGACATAAGGTGGTGTGTTTCTTCTTAACTTTGGAGTATTGTTTGCTGAAATTTAGTAATTGACAAAACATTTAGTAATGGAAATGAAAGAGGTTTTGGGAGAATGGACTTTGTGTAAGAAGAGACTAAGTAATCTCAGTCTGCTGTTCAGGCCATAATTACATGTTCATCAAAGGCTGAATTTCTGGTATAACAGAATTAGGGTCCCATACTAGTATTGAGGGTGTGCTGTGCCTGACAATGTATGGAAAGTGTCAATCTCCATGTCGAAGAGCTGTGGCAAAACAAGTTCTGGTAGTAGTAGGAGACTACACAGGAGAGAAAAGAGATCAACCCTGAGTGAAGTAGTGGAACCAGTAGACTGTGAATCTTCTCCCACACTTTGAGATCTGGAGCTTGCTAACGTTGCATTTCTGACAGGAAAACCGGGGAGTGAGGAGGGTGTTCCCAGTGCAGGATAAAGGCACATGGAGGTGAGAGAAGAAAGCTTGGAGTACAGGGTAGTTTGAGGGGTGTTGCTTCCTTACTTGGATTCTAAACATTTTCCCTGGTACGGTGCTGTTCTTATGCCTCAGTTTTCCCTGTCTTACTTTAAGAATAGCCTGCCTTGTTTGAATTTTCACTTATCCAGGACATTGACAAAGACAGCTTCTGATACCTAAAGGATAAAAAATAAGACTTACTGAAGTAGGATATTCCATTTAAAGCTACCATCTCTTCAAATATACAAGCATCTTGTTGGAATATCTCAATAATCACAAATTCTGTGGAATTTCTAGAGCAGAAGAGCAAATCTCCAAAAGTCCTGAAATATAAGCATATTGGAATGCATTTTTTCCAGCCCTGACATCTAGTCAGTAACTAGCATAAGTAACCTGCAATCTTTTGGAGCAGAGTGCTGGCTCGAGTGGCAGCATTTACGGCATTTACTGGCATTTACTGCAGTATGTTTTAGCTGCTATTGCACATGACTCATGCTGCTGCTGAAATGAAATTGAGATAACCAATATTTGACTAAATCCTCACTGTTTCAGCATGTGGGAAACATGACAGAACGGACTCCAGCTACTCTTTGCTGAGTACTCTTTTCTTATCTTAAGATAAGAAATTGCTGCAATTTGTGTAAGATATGACAAGCCAGTATAATAAATAATAAGAAGAAATTAATCAGAATTGTAAAATTGAAGTTCTTTTTCCAGACTTATGGGGAAGAATCTCATCTTTCATCAGGAGAACAAATGTTTTGCTTTAGATTGGAAAGGGGGGAAAAAAGTCATGTCTGTTTATGATATAATCCTAATTTTTTCTGGTAATCATATTTTAAGACTTAAGACTATTTTGGGGCCCTCTGTTACTGGAATAGCTTCGAATGTTCTTCATTCCTGGCAGCAGTAGAATTTTAGGGAGAGTTGAATCACAGCCTGTGGAGTTATAGCAATGTACATCACTAACTCCTGGCTGTGCTACTCACATCCCTTTTCCTTCTGCCAGCTGCTTGTTGGATCCTTTGCTGAGCCATTTCGCCCTTTCATTTGGCATAAACCAATTTGGTAAATGAACTAAATGGTTTTCTGTTTCTTCAGCGTGCTGAACCACCATGTGATTAGTCCAGGGAACAGGTGCCAGGCTGAAAGATGATGCTCTAGGAGTGGTTGGTAGCTCAACAGGCTTAGGCTGCAGTGAAACTGTAGCCTTAGGCAGTGGACAGCTGGTGTCTGCACCTTCCAGCACCTGGCTTGTCCTCATGCAGGCGGAGGACCTTTCTGGATGCTTCTCTTGATGTCTTACAAAAACTACAGCCCACTGCTGGCAGAACAAATCTAAAAAGTTATCTTGGGTGATTGGAGGTGGCTCTTAAAGCTTCATACAACTTTCCCACGCATGGCAGTGGGAGTTCCCATACGCGTTCCTTTTTAATAAGCTCTGGTATTTCTTCGAGCCCTTCCTTTCAACTGTGTCTAGTTGAAGATACTGAGCCTCCTTGCTTTCCTGGGATTCTCCCAAAGGGAAGAGTTGGAGAGATAAGTAGCTCTTATAAAATGTCCAATAAGCTCTGGAAATTGCTGTAACCAGCTGAGAAAGGGGGAGAGGGCAAGACCTTCCTCTCTTTGCAGCAGCAAGTTACTGCTTTGAAAGCTGTCCTTAAATCTAGGTTGTATCAAAATATGCGAAGCTTGAGCATTAGAGGAATACAATTTTCAGTCCTCTTCCAACTTATGCCACCAGTGCTTTGCCAGTTTCCCATTCTGTGTCAGTTGATAGCAGTGTATAAATGGTGTGACATCATCAGGATTCTGTAAATTGTTCACAAACACCAAACATTTACTTGAAATGTAGAAGCACAAGTATTTTTTTCTCTAAGCTCTGAATACAGGAAACAGAAAGTGAGAGAAAAGCTTCTGAATCACATTAGTTTGATCCCTGCTTTTTAAATGTCAATTCCAAGTAACAAATAGTGCATGATTCATGCTGCTTGCTGAAATTTGATGGTTTTAAACAAAATGCCATCAATTTAAACCTTCTTGGTTATTTGTGGAGAGGTAGTGTGACAAGTGCTTTTTCAGTAGTTGTGGTTGACTAACCTGGTTCAGCTTTGTGTTTTCAAAGAATGTACTCGAGCAAACCAGACTTGATATTTGGTCACATTAAAACAAGTATAGCTCCGGATGGGTGTAGGCTGAGAAAGCCTCCTTGGAAGCATTGACATGAAGTGGTGTTGGAGGTGACTGGATAATCCAGCTTGGGAACATTAGCTTTTAGTGCAGCTTGAGCAGCTGAGCCTTAGGTGTAAATAAAAGAGTCCAGAAGAATCTTAACAGGAAGATATAACACGTGTGTCCTGGCACTGGCACTGCTACAGCTGCTTTGGAATTCAGAAAGGGCTGCTAGCACACTCAACAAAGATCAGTTTGAACATGACTTAAAGACGTATTTTAACTCCGAAAAATATATGCAGCTGCAGCTTTGTTTAACTTCTTGAAATGGTACATTTATCAAATAACAACTTACTCAGAGTTTATTGATACAGGCTCTTAGCTTATAGGGTCTAACCTGTGAAATCGTAAGAAAATCTACATGACTTCTGCAGTAAGAAGTTGTACAAATTTACTGTGTGTGTAAGGGCCACGTGGGACAGCTGCTGTAGGGATGCTTCTTACTTTAAAACAAGACTAAGTAAGCATGATGAAGGTATGAATTCCTCTGTGTTACCGGTTTTTAGCAGAGGGTAGTGCCTGTTGTTAAATGGGTCCCAGTGATCACAGTCATCCCCTCTGCCCTGTGCCTGTGGTTGTACTGCAGCTTTTTTATAAGCAAATAAGCTTTTTTAGTTCTAGCGCAGGAAATTTTTGGAAACTTACAAAAACTATGCAGATAATTCTATTAAACTAACTAAAGTTGTCTTTGTCTTGACATAAGATTTGATTGTTCTTCTGTTTATATTGGGATATAAAAAACTATAGAATTATTAACTGCATATTAAACTTAGACTATGAGACTTTATGTGAATTGTTTAGAATGTGTACTGATGTGAAAATTTTCCAAATATCAAAGATACTTTTCTTCCTTGAGAAATCTTTTCTGTTAATATTATTTTAGCCTTAAAAAACTTTAAAGTTCATTGCAAGTATGAAAAACTGTGAACTCTGTTACAGATGGCTTGCTTGCATTTTCTCTGTAGAAATACACTTTACATGTTTGGATTTTTTAGGCAAGTTATTTATATAATTTTATTGCCACTTGTAAAAACATACATCTGTCCCAAAGTAATTTCAACAGAGTATTTCTCAAGGGAATTACGAAGCAGACATTTATCAGGAGGGATTTGCAAGGCATGCAGAAAATAACTGATCTCAAGGAACTTTTCAGCGCGTTCCTGGAGTTTTTGTACTCTCATTGATGCTACATGGAAAAGTACTGATGTTCAAATAACCACATACAAAGAGTTTACATTTTTATAGTGGGGAAGAGTGGGAAGACAGATTGCAAATGCATACTAAAGGTTAGATACTTAAAAAAAAAAAAGATAACCTTCAGCTTTTATCTTAGTGTCTTTACATGGTAGATTTCTGGGAATTACATTGAAGAAGTGTTTTTTCTTTATTGATACACAATTCCTTATTCTCAAGTCTGAGATCAGTAATGTTTGTCAGCTCAATGTCTATAATTGACTTTTTATGGAGGTATTTGAGTAAATGCTGTATAAATGTAGGCACCTGCTGGTCTCTAACCCTGATGCATGGGTGTTTTCTTTCCAGCATGTGCCAATGTAGATCAGTGACTGATCAGCAGAAGACTCTGGGCAAGTGATGATTCAGGGTTGTGGTAATGCAGCAATACATTCCCTGAAAGTTAACCTAGAAAAGGTCTGTCCTGTAGATACATTTTACTCAAATCAGTTGTCAGTCTGGAATAGGAAATGTGTCTGTCATGTTTGTAGTTTTGAGACTTGGATGTCTCTGCTTCTGAACTGCTTGCTAGCATCTCAGTTCTGTGGATGTATTTGTATACCGTTGTAATTAAAAATGCAGAAATTTGAGCAATTGGAGGTTTTGCAGATCAGATTTTTCGTGGCATTTGCTGTGACTCATGACTGCTAAATAATTTAGCGTGTAAAAGGTAAATGAAATGCAAAGAAGCACGACAGCATCGACAAAATCAGACAAGAATTAGAATGGCAATTTATTGGAAGAATAGAGAAGTGTCAAATCAGTGAAACAGTTGACAAGTCAGTTGCTTTTTGGGTGTTGAACATAGAGGAGGGTTGCAAATGTGTTAACCACTGCAGTGGTTGTTCAGGCAGGGCTTGAGTATCACTGCAAAGATGGTTTCATGCTCCTGGTGGCAGGACTGTTAGTTGGTGATTCATAATCCAGCTTTGGCACAGAATGTCTCTTCAATTTTTCATATAGTGCTGACTATTTCTTTTAAGATTTAAAGCCCCTTTTTCATGCAGATAACAATATATCCTCTGTCAGGCTAGAAATGAGAATTTCCTTTGCTCATATGCAATGAAGGGCTTGATCTTAACAGCATCTTCTTGGTCTCTCAGTCATGTGTCCCTGTAATCTTGTGAAAGTGTGTGCAGTTTATTTTGCTGTGCCCTCCACTTGAAGGACAGATTGAACACGTGAACTAGTTAGTGGAGGGGCAAACACTGAGCTAAGCTCTCCATTTGAAGACAAGAAAAAGAACCTACCTAAAGCTGCTACTGAATGAAACCTACTTGAAATCGCTGGAAGTGGGGTTCTGTGAAGTGAGCCTAACACAGGACTCCTCTTGGAAATGGCAGCTCATCATTGTTTTTTACAGTTTGTTGAAATGGTTTGAGTTGATGTAAATACTGCTTATTGTACTCAGAGTTGGAGAGTAAATCTGAATTTAATTCAAGGGGTGAGGGAGTCTTTGATTAGGGGCAGTATTGGAAGTCCAGCTCTAGCTTCACTAATAGGAGAGAAGATCCTGGATTCCTTGCTAAGGTTGTTCTTGATGGATATTCTGGTTAATCGATGCATAAAGTGAAAACTGTCTCTGAAAACTCTCTCTGTTCCAGTGTCCTTTCATTCTCCTGTCCCTCCAGCTTTGTCAGCACTGGGGGAGGTGTTGTCTGAGACACCTCTGTTCATGTGGCCACTGTAAGGGCTTTTTCACCTGCTTTTGTCATGTCTTCCATCCATCACTGTCTGTGTCCTGAGAATAAGCAGTGCTTACTTCTTCAGCTCTTGGTAACCTTCCTGGCAAAAACCCAAAGCAGTTGAGGGCATTTGATGATTTAGATCAGTGTTGATCAGGATTTGACGCAGACAGTGTAACACGGTGTCTGCCATAAATTCTGCCATGACCTTCACCTTGGTTTTGAGAGGGTGTTGGGATCAAACGACCTCTAGAAGCCACTTCTGGTCTAAACTTGGAATCATTAAATGTAAATGATACAAGTGATGTATTTCTTGATTTCTGGGAGTAGGTTTAATTCAGTGAAGCAGAAAATGTGGGCCTTTCTCATATTGTTTCCTTTTTTTCCTCGTGCAGCTGGGCAGGGGCATCCAACAAAGAAACTGTGATGACCAGATGTGTGCTTGGCTGGGTGGGTCTTAATCAGCAAAACTAATTGGAATCTTCAGATTTTTTTGTATGCTTAGGAAATACTTATGTATAAAATGTGTAGCTATTGGGTGATGTCAGCAAGTGTTATTGAGAAAGGCATTTTAAATAGAAATACAAATGAGTTCATGCTGATTAAGACATGGATACTTGAGTAGAAGAAAATTTCATTGTGAAGTGAATGACTGTTTTTGCTTCTTGTTAATTGAACTGTTAGCTGTAAATGAAATGCATTTCAATTGTCAAAAGCCACAATTTTTACCAACTGATATTTCAAACAGCTTGGTTGCTTGGCACAGTTTCAAATAATAAGCTGCTTGTTTCTTACATGCTAAACTCCAAGACCTGGGTTTGCTGTGCTGTGGATGGGAGGTGTTAAGTAGAGATTGGTGCAGTATCTTCTCTCAGGATTCTTTATTTACACCTGCTCTGCTGTTCCTGATCAGGCACCAATGGGACTGGTGAGTTGTGTTTTGGGATGTCCTCAGTGTGTGCTGCTTACAGCAGCTGGGTAAGGCTTCACTCCAGACTAAACGCTTCCTGCTGAATGTCTGTTCTGTCATGGCAAACAAAGCCCAGTTGAGATGTGAACTGAACCTCCTGAATTCTTTTCAGTGATCTTACCACGGAGCTTTGGAATGCTATGGCCGTATTTTGTCTGGAGTTATACATAGATGACCCTTTCTAGAGATCAGGAAACAGTTCCAGGGTGGGAATTCGCTGTTTTGGGAGACTGTTGAAGACCAGGAAAAACAGGCTTCCATTACTAATTAAAATTAAAACATTAATAAATGTTTTATCTTGTGACATCAATAAGCTCAATTATGATTGAAGTTTTCATAAAATCTGAAGACTTTTTTGCTTTAAAAAATATAATGTTTAAAAAGCATCGTCATGCTTTTTTGGTTTTGTTTTAGGAGATGTAGGGAGGAGCAAAATATAAATGCTTTTTCAGAGGAGTCTTTTTAAATGAAAAGGGAGTGCTGGTGACTGAGAAGGCAGTTGTCTAACTCAGAAAGCTCTTGAGCTAACTTTGGGGATTAAATGCAGTACTAGATCCTCAGCTAATCTGTGTGCTTACTTCTAACAGAGTGCAAAAGGTAATCAAAGAATGTAACTTTTCTGTGCTTGCATTTCTGTTGTAAAATGTTTAGGCTCCACAAATTAAAAGAGACAGAGGTGCCTGAACTCTTGTTTTCCACCAGTTGGCTTTGTCTGTCTCTGCTCAAGGCAATGAACTTCAGGTTACGATATCATACTGAGGTGAAATCTGTTTGTAGCCCTTCTGAAAATAGAAATGTTTTCCCCCTTTCCCAGTGTTTAATGCTGTGTAAACCACAATGTTGCTGACCTTTTGCAAGGATCACAAAGACTTTAGTTCTTATTTCTCTTTGCAGTAAAAATTGCATGATATGTATTCAGGTCAGAGTCTCAGAGCGACCTGAGATCTCAGAAACCAAGCAAAGACTAACAATTAGTTGAGATGTCCAAAATAAAGGTTAAGATTGGTGGTGCTTCAAAGTTTGTTTCTGAAGTTTGGTTGTATTCTTAGCTTTAAGGTATTTCCTTTGACCTTTAAACCAGCTGTGCATCTCTACCCATATATAGGGGTATTGGGATAATATTTCTGCTTTAGCTCAGAGAACCATATTTACTTAAATATATATAGAAATGAAATCATGCAAAAGAAATGTAATAGCAGTATAAATCTGCTGTTTGCTAAATATGGTAAATACTCAAACCTGAATGCCAGATATCTTTCAGAACACTTGTAACTAAGCATAAATCTTTCCAAGTGCGAGTGCTGGAAGACGTTGTGTTGTGTGAGATCTCCATCCTCATGTCTGTTCAATCATCAACCTGTTTGAAAAGATTTACATTCTCTTTTAGGGCTAATTTTTATTGAGTGCACAGATCAACTCTATTTTTCAAAGCTTGTGCATATTTCCCACCTGCAGTTTGTTGTTTCCAGCATGTGAGGAGCAGCTGTGGAAGAGGGAAGTTGGAAGGGCAGATTAAATCTTGGATGTGCTTTTCCCAGGTTCTTCTTTGCTCTTTGGCTCCAAGTTCTAGGGAGTGAGACTCTGCTCTTAGGGTTTTCCCTCACCACTTTTACCTTCTTGCAAATGATCCTTCAAGGGTATGCCTCCTGTGATACCACAGGAGATGGACAAAGAAGAGGTTGCAGGAGGAAGTTCAGAGCAGTTTCTTTGGGCTGCTGGAAACGGTTTGAGGGTCAGATGCAATATTGCAGATGTTGTTGTTCCAAGCACTTAGCCTAGGCTATTTAGGCACATGGATGCTTTTCTCTCAATCCTGCTTCAGCTCCAAAATGAGCTATTTTCATTACATATGCTACAAGTGTTCCAGAAATGTGCCCTCTGCCTGCATATTCCCATCCCTCACATGGATCTCTGGATCTGTTAAGTACTGCTTAACACTGGAGAGAGTCAGACCACTCCAGTGGATTTATGCTTTTGGGGTTTTTTCCCCTTGTTTTCCATTCATGATGCTAAATATTGTAATTTTCTCTTGCTTTTGCATGAAGGTGAATATAGGGAAAGTTTTATTCTAACTTGTC
>VZSR01003797.1:592711-693442 GCA_013398615.1 Brachypodius melanocephalos | reverse complement strand
GTAGTCTTTTCCTCTCATATCCATTTTAACACATTTTTTCTGTGAACTCAGACAGCTTTCAAATCTTGTTAACAGTGGTCAAAGGAGCTGTCTGCTGTTCCTGGAGAGGATGCTTTGGCAGGGCTGGGCTGTCTTTTCTGTTTCTTTTCTTTTCAGGAATCCAGACAAGGTTTTGTAAGCAGTGGCCACTGATGTATTGATGCTTACATGAACCTCTTGTCTGTTCTTTTGTGCTCTTTCCTTATTAGTTTTTCCATCAGTGTGTTTCCAAGACCTTTACGGTTTTTATCCTGTGATGCCAGTGGTACCATGTGGCACTGCAAGAAGAACCTTGGCTGAAAAGGGATTTTGGTCCACTTCATGCAATGTACCTCCAAACTTTAATTTCTGATAGATATGAAACTATTACCAGAGAATTTTAAGGCCAGATTAGAAACAGCCCAACCCAATTCTTCACCATTCTTGCTATTAGAAAGGATTTGCTAATAGCAGTTCTGTTGTTCAGGTTTATATGCCTGTTATTTTGCACAACTAAGGCTATCTAAAAGTTGTGATTTCTTCTACCCGATGGGTTTGAGCATTCATACTCACTTGTTTTATGTTGGAATAACACACAGCAACAGCAAGAAAATAAGAATAAAAATGTATGGAAGCTGGCACATCATATGTTTTCCTAAGATGGATGTTCTCTGGAAACAGGCAGAATGAGTTGCTTGTTTTGTGTGAGAATCACTGACTCTTCCCACACTTCATTTCCTCTAACCTTTGTCCCTGTATCCGTATCAGTGCATTTAAAATATCCAGTTCCATGCTGTCTTTGTGGCATTTGAGGTCAGAGTAGATGCTTTTGTGTTGGGTCATGATGCCTGTGGTGAGTCATTCTTTTAAGTATCTACTCAATCTCTTTCTCAGTATATTCTCACATCCAAAGTATTCAACCCCATATTCTGTCAAATGGCTGTAATGACTTGTTTTGGTGGGTATGTGCATGAAAAATTCCAATCTGTGTTCCTCTGTGGCAGCAGCCAGAGCCTCCTCTCACAAAACATAAGTGAGCTTGGAGTATATGCTCTTCTCCTTTACAACTTCTGTGATGAATAAAGCTTTGAGGAAGGGCAAAAGTGCTAAAATAGCTTTAAAACAACTTTCCAATCTCATCAGGTGTATGCAGTCCTCAATTATTTTATATTAAAATATGTGACTTTGCATTTCACTGACCAGTCACACTCAGGATTCCTTGACATTCAGTTATCTCTAGTTCAGAATACTTGTTTGGCATTTTAAATCAAAGTACTCCTCCAGCATTAATTAATACTGTTTCTTGTTCCACTTGTGTGATGCTGGTAAATGTTTGAACTGGGTAAACAGCATGAAAACCTTCAGTCTGTTCATTTACATTTTTTAATAAACTGCTTTGCTCATGGCACTTTATGTTTGCATTGCACAAACGGTGAGTGATTGAGTCTTACAGACATAAATGATCAGAGGAATGGAACGTCAGTTTTGAAGGGAAGTAACCATCTGCTCCCTGCTGGGGAAGTTACCGGGGTCTGCTGAGCTCCTGGTGATTTATGGGTGCTGTGGTTTGAGGAGTCTCTGTGCTCCAGGCACTGATTGTGACACTCTGGAGCTGCTGGCTGTGGGGTATTATGGGGTACCCCTTTTACCTCCTTAATGGGAAAGGAACTCTTGGAAAACTTTGTCCTGTGGAATATAAGGCCCTCAGATCCCAGAGAAATTTTCAAATGGCAGTAACTGGAAATTCAGAATTTTTATGGGCATATTACAAAACCTGGTCCCATCCCTGGTAGTCATTTATTGGACATACTTGAGGTAGAGTGATTAATGAAAAATAAAGAACTCTCAAGATTTATTTTGCAACTTTTTTTTTGTGATCTGAATGTTTTTTTTAATTTCCTCATGTGAGATCTGTAACACAAGAATTAAATAAGTTTTGCAGAATTGTATTTGTTAATGGTATTAGTTTAAATGGCAACTGATGCTATCATGAACAAAGTTAATTGAGAATAAAATGAACTGTCCTAATCCATAGGTATGTAATACCTGCAGTGAAGGGCTAGATAGCAAAACCTTCCCTCTGGATACCAGAGGTAACCACAGTTACTGGTTTCAGCTATCCAGGGATCTACAGCACAATTATTTTTTGTCTCATTGTGGGCTTTTGTTTTCCCTAAAGTGATCTAAAATGCTGGTTTATTGGTAATGCAAAATTTCACACCTGTATTTGAAGGGAGAGAATCAATGTGGAGCCGTTCTTGCCTTTGTGTGGAGAGCTGAGTATTTACCTTTCCTGTGGCTTTCATTCCGGAGAACAGGAAGGTTTTACATACATATATATGTATATATATGAGAGATGTGTTGTATGTGCCTCATCCTAAAACTTTTATCTAAATAAGAGTAGAATGCAGAATTGAACACTTGTGTTTTTAAAATACATATTTGCAGATGTTTGACAGCTGTTTCTAAAGGCAGAGTAATGGATAGATTTGTTAGTGTTTGCTGCAAAAACCCAATTAAACTAAGCATAAACCTAAGCTTTACATCTTTCCCTTCTTTCCTTAAGCTGCTTGGAAATGCAGTGGAATTCTGGGATTTTTTCCTACAAATCTCTATTTTGGTCCATAGTGTTTCCTTGTTTTTACTGGCAAGAAGTTAAAAATAAAAGCAGTTGGCTATTCTCTGGTATATAATTTCTGGTTTGACAGAAAAGCCTTTGTTCCATTAGGTTGAGCTTGCAATTTTCCTAGTCACAAAAACCTTTGTCTAATGAGTTGCCTGTTGGGAGGAAGTCAAATCTGATTTTTTGCAGTGAAGTATGTTGGATAACATGCTTCTGCTCCAGCTTGATGGAAGAAAAAGCTCTGTCAGAGAGAATCTGAACTTCTTCTGACAGCTCCAAAAGCATTGTGGTTTTAATAGGAGATGGACTTACTGCAGTTTTGTTTCTGGTGTTCTAGAGGCATGTGGAAAGGCAGAGGAAGTGATGGTCCTGTGGGGTTTTCTCTCAGTAAATCATCTGAATTTAGATTGTTTGTGTTCTGAAGTGCTTGGATTCTGGTGCTGAGATAAGGAATACTGTGATTCTTCTGTGATGCAGCAGATGATTTTTTTTTTTTTTTGTGATCTGTTAGCCTCTGAATGGTAAAATTTGCACTTGTTTACTCTGGAAAAGAGAGATGAGAGACTTGAGAAAAATTCTCCACTCAGCAGTAACGTTTCTAAAACTAGATCTGGTGATGAGGTAATTGGAACTCCTGCAGTGTTTTATAATCAGCCTGTAAGTTGGATTTCTGATGCTGACTTCGTATTTAAATATACTTAACCATTAAAAATAATACGTATTTATGATCTTACCTTGTAATTGGATGGCTAAAGAGTTTAGTAATTTAATTTTTTATTATCCATAAGATTATCTATTGTAATGTAGCTATTGAAAAAGCAACACTGTTAAGGGCTGTTTACCCTTTTTAGTGTTCAGAGGCATCTTAAGACAGCCTGGCCTTGGGATGAGGAAGAAATCAGTCTGCATGTGACAGTAACTTCTGAGTGACCGGAGCTGTGCAGACCCTGCAGAGCCCAGCCTCGTGTCACTCCTGTAATGAATGACTGTGCACAGGCACAGCAGGCTGGCTTTTGGGAAGCACTGAACATTTGGGATGTTCCCAGCAGCGATTGCTGTGCTTAGGCTGTGGAGGGGGGTGAGCCCCGGGCCGGGAGAGCCCACGGAGGGAATCAGGGCTGCCCGTGGCTGGTGTGGGGACAGTGTGGCCCTGCTGCTCTGCCTCCAGCTGGCTCCTGGCAAATTAGACTGCAGGGCTGCTGTGCTGAGGTGCTTTACTAGATAAAACTGTTTGCACTTTTTAAATGATATTTTTTCTGTTTCTGATGCTTTGACGAAAAGGTCAAATGTGACAAATTTTACCCTTCATTTAGAGCATGTGTAAAAGGCCCTTGAACTTTGTCATGTCCTTTCATGTGCTGCCTGTAGTAGTGCTGTGAACACTGCAGCCGCAGTAATGTTGTAGAAAAGTGTGTCATTCTGTCTGGCTCCAGCCATGGATTTGTTCTCACCCTGGTTTTAAACCTACCTGCTTTTGAGTTTTCCTCTCTGCTGTCCAAATGTGATTAGAAATTTGATCATATGGTAGCTTTCAGTCCATGCAAAATGTAACTCAGCTATTTTACCTTTACTACTAGAATAATAATTACATATTGTGGCCTACAAGAGGTAATGTGAGAAGAAATTGAGAAAGTTTATTTAAACCATATTCTGGTTTTGAATGGTGTTTAATTAACAACTGTTTGATCCTTGATGTGTGTGCTGGCACTTAGATCATTATGCTGGAAATGTTTTGCTTTCATTTCCTGAGTAATTCTGTCAGACCACATTGGTGCACTCTGTACAATGTCGTTCAAGTATGGTCTCTGTGGCATGCAACAAAGTGTCCAGCTGAAAAATTTAAACTGAAAGTTACAAAATACTATTGTCCACTTTCTGTGCCATGAAGTCATGATTGATCAGGGAAGAGAGGGAAAGGAAAAGATAAATTAAGCCACATTTTTGATAATGTAGGATTTTTTCTAGGCTCATATAGAGGTTTAACTAATGCTAGTCTATGTATTAGTTGAACTTCTGAAACCTTGTTAAATACTGCTGTTAATGAATAAATCATTCTCTCTATTCCTGCTTAGCTGGTTGCTTTCTTGAGCCAACACAGCCAGTGGTGTAGCAGTACAGTGGACTCAGAGCTACTCCAGTTTGAATTAGTTTTATTTGTGGGAGATGCTTCCCTGCATTTAGGGCTGTAGGGCTGGTAGGGTTTAGAGTTTAGGAGCAGTTTTAGTTTTGTTTTTGAGTTTGGGTAGACGTAGTTAAAATTGAAAATAGAATGTATGTGGGAGCCATTAGAAAACTGAGTTTTCTACATTGTTTCTGTTGCCTTGAATTTAGTTAAATGTGTTTCAACGAACATGGAGCTCTGCAGTGGGGTTGAAACTAAGCGGGTAGGGATTTTGGAGCAGGGGTATGGGAGGGTTGGCCCTGAGAAATGGGACTGAAAGACTTGTGTACGTTCCCATCTGTTCTCAGTGAGTTTTAGGGGAATTGTTTTGTTTTCTTGCTCTTTGGAACTGATTAGAAGCCACTGTAAATTCACTGATGTTACTTTTTCTTCAGGATGTGGGTCAGCATCATCTGAAAGAGTTACTATCTAAAACATATGGGTTAAATAAAAAAGTGTATGTTCTCCTCATTATTCAGGATTTTTGACTGATGAATATTGTGTAACATGAAGCTGAACTTAATTTCCCTCTTGATAACTGCATGAAGCAATTTATGTTGTATGTTTAGAAGCTGTGGTTAAACAGCTTGCAGGGCAGTGAAGAGCACCATTCTTAAAACAATTGAATTTTGAGATTTCTTGTGATATGTAAAGTCCCAGCCTTTATGCAGTTTCATTTCTGTGTAGATTCTTAACCGTGTGTGAGGACATATTGTTTGTGCTGCCTTCTTTGAGGATTACAGTCCTATTTGTTTCACCATGATATCTCACTACTTTTCCTAACAGCAATATAATATTTGAGTTGTCTTTTTTTTTCCTGTCAGAGATGCTGGTATTTGAAAAAAACCCATGATGTGGAGTTGTGATTCATAGAACTGCAGATGTTGCTTGGAGGGAACATCTGGAGGGAGGTCATCTTAGTCCAGCCTCCCACTCACAGCAAGACTATTGCCAGTGCTAGTTTAGGTCAGTTAGAGCTTTTAGCATTTAAAATCTGCCAGGATAAACTCCACCTCTCTGGGAACCCTTTCTGGTGTCCAGCCTGAACCTGCAAAGCCAATATAACCGGGGAGAATTCGGTTCAGTCAGCTCTGCTACTTCCATTTGGTAGCTTTAGGCTCTGTGGGATTGGCCAGACTGAGCCAAGCCCATTGCCCTCACCATTCTGTATCAGGCCAGGTGCTTTAGATCCCTGAGCACCTTGGAAGCCCTTTGCTGGTCAGTCTCCAGCTGTGCCACAGCTCTAAGGCTGAGCTCCCAAAACTGTCCTCAGTCCCTGGTTTGTAATGGCAGAGTAGGAATTCAGTTTCTTCACTCCTGGGTGGACCTTTCCTATACCCAAGTAAAGGTGTTCCTCTGCTAAAGGTCCATGTCTGTACTACCTAGGAGTAGTCTGCTTAGCTTTAATTATTCTCTAGATGAGGAGTCAGGATGATGGGATCCTTAAGGGTGGTCTAAGGATCTCAGCAGCTGGAAAAGCAGAAGAGAAAAGGGTGAATGTCATCCATATCATACTTGTCATAGAGATCTGCAAAATCTCTAAGATGCAAGAAGCAGTGACCTTTGTTGGTAGAAAACATCCAGCTTTGGAAATGGGGTGGGATGTGAGAAAACACGTCTAATATTCAAAACGTGGAGCAGGATTTTATTCTGAGATCCCTTGGATTTCAGTGCTGAGTGGAAAGCACACCAACCCAGGAGAAAGCAGTACAGGGTGACAGCTCTCCTCAGTCCCTGGTGGCCCAGAGCCCAAGTGTACTGGATGAAAGGGATGGCAGTGATTGAGTTTGAGTGTCTGCTGCTCATCAAAGGTGACTGAAATTGAAGGAACGGGAAATTAAATAGTATGGCCCTTCAACATGGCCTGAACTGGCAACTCATAATCGTAGAGTGAGTTTGTTAAGGCTTTTGGGTTTTGTTTGGGCTTTTTTCACTAAAATACAACAGTTTTGTATTTTAGTGAGGAAGGGGATAAATGAATTAAGCTTTGGATTTCATCTCTCACATTGAGTTCCTGTGACATGCCACCAGGTTACAAATGGAACTGCTTCTGGTTTGGGGGCAGTTTGTATTCGATGAGATGTACACAGTCCTTAAACCACTTGCTTTATCAACTGTTCTGTGGGATTGAAGGTAAAATACTCTAAATAGTTGTGTCCTCTTAGTGCTCAACTGCACACATAGATTAATTGTGAAAATCTGGACAAGGATTTATTAGTACAGTCCTTATTTGAAACTTTATGGGGGACTTGGTTTCACTTTTCTTCTGGGGTCAACACAAACCTCTGGTGAAGGGTGCACTGTGAAGAATAATCAGGCAGGTGGACTGGAAGAGCAGGATCTACCTACCTGTGTGCTGAGTATGGTGAATGAAGGTTTGTCTTGAGGGATAAAATGGAACTGCAGGGATTTCCAACAGCACTGTGGCACTGGCACAGGGCTCAGTTAAAATGGAAACTTGGAATTGAAGTGCCATTTATGGTCTTTGTTCTCAGTTCCTAAGCACATCTGCCCACGGGATCTGTCCTGAAGCCAATCAGCTGTGAGTGGTCACTTGGTTCACGGGGTACAAAATTCCCGGTGTGTTATGATGTTTGAATTGAAGTGCTGCTGAATGGAAACAATGACATAGTTAACTCAACTTTTTTTGCCTTTATTCTTTTTCCCCAGAGGTATGGAGAACTTGGTAGCTGGTTCCAATCTTCCTCCACTGTTTACAGATGAGGATGGATCTAAGGAAGGTGGTGAAATTAATGTAACTGGGTAAGCAACTCCTTTTTCATATTCAGCTGGTAGATATTATCTCTGCACTTGTCAGGGAAATTGTTTCAGTGGGAGGAGGGCATTCTAAGTAATTTTTAAAAAGAGAAATAAACCAAACAAGATTCAGTCTTGCCACATTGCCTTGGCCTTGATAGAAGATCACAGGACTCTGTTTAGGAGAAACCAGAACTCTTCTGAACTGATGGAAGTGGTCACAAACTGTTCTTTAGTGTCTCTTAGCTTTAAAAGGTAAATCTCTTGGATTTCAGTCTTAAGACAAGTGATGTTATGGGGACAGAGAGGGAGGAGGTATCTGTTGGCCTTAGTGGTCCCTGCTAAGTAAATGATTTCAATTAAAGATACACTGTTTATCAATGATCTCTGATGTCTGAAACTCATCACTGAGACTGATAGCTCATTTTTGTCACTCCGACTCTGCTTTTACAAGCTGCGACAATGGCCTCTTAAAATCACAAAGCCAAGAGAAGTTTTCTTTTAAGAATACATGGGATTTTGGCTGTGTTTTAATAATTGAAGCTTCTTTTCTGTTTTGCAAAGCACCAAACAGTAAAATTCAGACTTTGCAGTCAGGTAAAACCCTGTAAAAATGAATGTGAACACTTTCACTTCAAATAGGTCTGAATTTGGATTTACTTATCGAAACTTATTGGTGCCAAATTAGGTCCATGTTCAAATTAGCCTTGTGTTTAAGAGGTGTTAATGTTTTGGCTGAGCTTTCATCAGTATTTGCTGCAAATGGCTGAATCACATAAAGTTTTGAAGTTTTTCTTGTAGATGTAGTTTCAGGGGTTTTTCTGCTAAGGGGGAATGGAGAGGAAAACTGAAATACTCTTCAAACCCCAGGAGTGAATCCAGAGCTGTGTTGTTCCTATTCTGTTTGACACATACCAAATATAATTAACTTATGGGATGGTGTCTGCCTCGTTCCCTTGCTCCCTCTCTAATTGTCAGTAATGTGAGCTCAATCTGGTGTCTCAAAGTCAGCCGTGGATCTCACCAGCCCTTGTGTCTTCACCAGTAATTACCTCACAATTGCTGATTGTAGTGAGTAATGAAAATATGCTGTTTTCTCTGAAGACAGATATTTCCATAGGCATTCAAATAACAATTCTGTTAAAATATATCAAATTTTTAAAGCTGTATTCTATATCAATAGGAACAGTAATTTTTAATATTTAAAATTTGCCATAGACATGAGTAGCTTTAGACTGGAATAAATGAGCGAGGGAAACTTGAAGCATACCCTGCTGTTAAAGGAATTTTCCTGAATGTAACTGGGTAAAGCCAAGTATTCTTTAGCCTCAAGAAGGGTTTAGAATCTGAGACGAGTCCAAAAATCTTTTATTAATTTGCCTACTGAGCACAGTGCTGAGAATGTCCAGGGGGTTGTTGGCCCAAAATGTGTGTTCATCACTGTCAGTCTACCTTCAGAAGTATTTCTGCACACTTGCTCTTCTTTTTTGCCTGCAGACATCTTGCCCTTTTTTGGAGTAAGGTAGATTGAGACAGCTCTTGCAGTAAAATTAAATAATGGAGCCTGTTGGGAGCTAGTCCTGTTTGTGTTCAAGTACCCACATGTATGAGCAGGAGATTGTGTGGAATGAAATTCAATCCAAGATCATACCCAATCACAAACCTCTAAATGTATTTGTGGAGAAATATATTAAGCACATCCAGAAATGTGGATCTTGGTTGCTGATGAAACTTTTAATTTCAAATTCCTTATGGTACTTTTGAAGAAGGGTGGATTCACGCTGTCTGGTTTCTGATCCAAATGTACACTTGCCTGCAAGTTGTTTGTGTAATCAAATGCTTCACTAAAAATGGAACAAAATACCACTTTAAAAATCAAACTGGGTCTGAAAGTCCATAGGAACTGTGGTAGTTATAGTGGTTGCTTGGATGGAACAGCCAGTTCTTCAAAAATCACTTTTAAATCCCCTTTTTTCTCGCTAGTGTGAGAGTGAATATATTTACAATATTTTTGCATGTTTTAGAAGATTAAGGAGGAAGTGATTTAGGAATGATGATTAAATTTTTTTGTTCTCCACTTCTGTGCTTTTTCAGATTAGCTAATTCGGAGAGTTCATTCAGTGGTGGAACTTCACAGGCTGTGAATAACCCAGATTTGGTGGAGGACTTGTCACAGGCTCAGCAGCAGCAAAATGAGTCTTCTAATGCAGCTGAAACCACAGAGCAGAAGCCTGAGGAGGAGGTGAGATGAAATAATAGTAACTTTTCAATGAAGCAAAGGCGAGGAATTTTGTCATTATATTGTCTTACCTGCTCAGATTCTTTTTATTATTATTACTAATAGGATCACAAATTTTTATCTGTTTGCCATTTCATCTTCTGATTCCCAATTTTCTCCTGTGTTGCACAGCTGCACACAGATAGCTGGCAGTTGGAATGTGTGGAGAGCAGCACATGGGTCTCAGCTGAGCCAGAGGGGCCCACAAGCTGGTGCTGCATTCAGGACTGAATGTTCAACTGCCACAACTTATTTTCTCTCTTGTGAGCCAGCAAAGTGAGACCATTGCACTGTTCTGGTAGTAACTGATGTCTTTAAAACCATTGTTTTTACTACTTTAGACTATACCTCATGTACCATCCAACACTGATTTTTGGTGACTAAATCATGAAGACCTGAAGTTGGACTAGGAAGTGGTTTTGGGGTTTTCTGGCTTTGTTTTTTTGGTTTTTTTGATAGATGTATTTGATATTCCTCCTTGTTGGGTTTTTTTTGGGTTGTTTTTTTTTTCCAGCTGTGAGGTCTTTTTTTAATTAAGTAATAAAATTCCAGGAGGGAAACAAAAAGTAACACAATGGCAAGAACATGCTGATCTGGGGAAAGATTAGAAGTACTGAAAATAGTTGTTTGTACATAGCATTAGAAAATAGTGTTGTCCAGAGATTGCTGTAGAAATAGTTTGAAGCCAAGAGGATGACTGATAATTATGTTATTCCTGTGAACTCATAGTGTGCCTCAGACACAATATTCCCTCCTTTGGAGTTTGTTTGTTGATCCATTGGAGGTGATTAGTGGGAGAGACAATCTACCGAATAGATGAGAGTAGAAAAGCCTGTATGCTGCCTTTACACTCACATTTTGGGCACATTGTGCGTGAAGGACAAAGATCTGGAAGGTGCAAAATAACTAGTAAGCAATTATTAACTAATACACAAAATCTCTCCAAAAACCTGTTGAATAAATGACTTTCAGGGGAGGGTATGTGAGGGTGAGAATAACTAAAAGCAAGCAAACAAATAATAGAAAAATACTTGCAATTGTGTTAGTTGGTATGATCATGTTGTGGATTATCAGTCCCTGTGATTTTACAATCAGAAGGTGATGCCAATGTTATTTTGTTGTCCTTGTGGACTAGGAGAAACCGTAGTCTACTTTTCACAATGGGACTTGTTTGGCTTTGTTGAGACAAAAGCTAGGCTAGCTCTAAAGCAGGTTTGAAACCTGCATCCATGGAGAGGATTGCAGCCATGTACTGCTGATAAAGTCGTTTATTCCTTCCAGAGGTGGTTATTTTCATTCAGCCAGAATTGCCTTCCCTTTTCGTTCTGCAGCAGCAAAGAACCAAACGAGGAGGCTGGGCCAAAGGGAGGAAGAGGAAGAAGCCCCTGAGGGACAGCAATGCCCCCAAATCCCCCTTGACCGGGTATGTGCGGTTCATGAACGAGCGCCGGGAGCAGCTGAGAGCCAAGAGACCCGAGGTGCCTTTCCCAGAGATCACCAGGATGCTGGGCAATGAGTGGAGCAAACTGCCTCCTGAGGAGAAACGGGTATCACTGCACTTCCTTCTCCTTGCTGGGTGTCATTGCTGTTACTGGGAGCGTTGTTTAGGGAGGAAGGTGACACATGCTTGTGGTTGAAATGGTGTTTAGGAGGCTGTTTCAACATGAGGGGCACAGGTTCACATGATGGACCCTGGCAGGGCCATAGCATCTCCTCCACAAGACCTGTGTCCTCTAGGTAATGCAGGAATACATCCGGAATGGAGGATTGCTCTAATGAGACATCCCACAGTTTCTGTGATCCGTCTGGATGTAACTCTGCTGTACCAGCTCAGATACATCTGAGACTTGTAAGGCAAAGCCTTGGGATGTGATGTCTCCTAACTGGGAGTCCTGTGGCCTTCTGCACTATCTCATAAGTGAGTGAAGCTCAAGGCCATGTTTGGGCTGTTTTTTAGGGCTTTCTGAAGTGGATCTTGTTAATGGGTTAATTGCTAATGGGTGTCTTACTGTTCACACCTGATTGCCAGTTGGAAATCACTGCAAAGCAGTTTTTAAATCCCAGTGCAACTGAATGCTCTCATATGAATTTAATCTTCATACTCGAACCTTGAAAAATACTTTAAGGGTGTAATGGAAAATGAGATGAGACAAAAACCTAAGATTTCCTTTTGTTGCTTTTTACTAAGCTTGTAGAGTACAACTTAAAGAGGTGCTATAAAATGGTGCATAGGCACTGTGCTTTAACCATAATGGAAAATATGTGGCAAGGTAAAGCAGTTGATTTGGTAGCAGGGATAATGAGAATGTTGCTTAGAGAAAAGTCAGGATTGCTCCTGTGTAAGGTTGGAAATTTACATCGATGGAGAGGATGTCTTGCAGTGCTGAAAATGTCTGCTGGGAGAGAAGGAAAAAGACATCTGCCTCCTGCACTTTAACATATTCTTATCATGTCTCAGGCAGATTTTTAACCTAGGAAAAAGGAAATTGAGTTCAAATCTCTATTCTGTGTGCTGCTTTTTTAATCCCCAGGGAATCTGTTCTTGAGTAAAGCTGTAAGTTTCTAACTCAGAGCAGGTCAAGGGAAGACTACTGAGCCCTTTCAGCAACACATTGCTGGAGGTGGAAAAAAAGAATTAATATCTCACAGACAAATAACATGTCCAAAAGCAATGCCAACCCAGCATCACCAGATTTGCACCTCAATCCAGAATGTTGTCACTGTCATCAGCAGGGTCAAATCTGTGTTGCAAATATATGGAAATCATAACTTACATGTATGGTCATGATGACTTAAAGAAAATACCAGGTGACTGAAGTTCACTGATTTAGTTCTTACATTCATTGAATTTTAAACTCATTTGGGGAAAAAATTGGGAAGGCAACTTTTTCTTGAAAGGTTCCCATTAGTAAGCATTGTGACCTTTCATTAAATGTTTTTCAGTTCATCAGTTCCCCTAAAAAATTCTCCAGGTAAGCTCATTCTGTCATGCATATGTGTGAAATACCTTCAGGCTAATAAAAAAAGGTTTCTGTTAACCAAAATACAGATAGATTATATCAATTTTAAAAAGGTTTCTATTAACCAAAATGCAGATAGATTATATCCATTAAAACCAAGCTCTTTTATCTTAATGCTGCTCTTTGCAATAGACATGATGTTTTGTTCACCTCTCAGATGTACCAAGTGTGTGGTGGTGCTTTTTGTCTGTGGGGAATGACAACGAGTGTATTTGGAACTCCAGTGTTACAGGTCTGAAGCATAAAGCACCATCTGATAAGAGGCTGTTGTTTGGCAGCACTTCATCCTGGCCACAGAACAGGAACTCTGAAGTGTTTGGTCTGTAACCTGTAGGTAACATTCAGCTGAGTAGAGCAGCTTAGTAGCAAGTTACCCCTAGGCCTAGCAAAAAAACCAAAAAAACAAAAAAAACCCAACAAAACAGAACAGTTATTATAAAAAAGAGAGGGGAAAATGGTACACCAGAGTACAGTAATTTTATCCAGAGGTCTTATGTCTTTGCACCTCATTGTTTCTTCACTCCTCTCCTGTTTGCGTAGGTGGGATGGATCAGCACTCAATCCGACAAGTTGTTTTTCTTTTCCTTCCTCCTGAAGGGGAGGAGACTCCCTGAAACTCTCGAACTTTTTTGTTTCAGCGATACCTGGATGAAGCAGACAGGGATAAGGAGCGGTACATGCGGGAGCTGGAGCAGTATCAGAAGACTGAAGCCTACAAAGTCTTTAGCAGGAAAGCACAGGACAGACAAAAAGGCAAATCACACAGACAAGGTATTGAATGGGACAATAGTATGTGCCTAGCTAGAACAAGAGAAGATTCCCAGCCAGTCATGTAGCCTGACACTCCTTTAAAGTCTTGGATTTAAAGGCTGGTTAAAAAGTGAATGTGTTCTTTCTATGGCATTTACCTCAGCTGTGTGTAAAGGGAATTAGACTTCTGTAAATTTAACTGTGTCTAGATTGTGTTGGAGGATAAACTTCAGGAGCATCAAAGTTAGACATAGCTTCTCTATGCCTTTGTAGGAGAACTGCAGAAGTCTCTCTAGAATTGTTGTGTAATTAGGGTTGTGTAACTGCCTTAATTCTTTGGTTCTTGTTTTCTTAAATTTTGTTCATTTTGAGAGACGTCTTGTTTGTTTTCTTTTTCAGATGCAGCAAGACAGCAAGCTCATGATCATGAGGTAAACCACTTAATTTTACATTTGCATCAGTGGATAGACTTTCAGGTGAAAAAAACCCTTTTAGTGAAGTCATAGTGAAGTCAAAACCCAGTTTATTAGAAGTTGGGTGTGAATTCTTCCTGTTCCTTATGCAGGTTTTAAAAAGGTAGAAACGACTGAGTATTCTTACACTCATTGGTATGACAAAACTCAATTTGCTAAGTCTCAGGCAGGTACAAATGGCAGATGAAATGGAGCATAGGGTACACTTAAAACACGGGTCTGTTTTGTAATGCAATGTTAAGAACTTAAAAATAGTGTGAGGCCTCAATAAACCTGCCAAGTTAGCACCTTTAGGTGGCTGTTTTCAGGTACTGATTTTTTGCACTAAACAAATGCTTGTGGCTTCTTTGAGAAGAAAATAGGTAAAGAAACACAATAATTGGAAAATTTCTGGCTTAAACTTCCTCCTGCTCTCCCTTGCCCTTTGCATATGTAAATACTGGAAAAGAGTGATAATGTGTGGAGATAAAGCTCATCAACTGCAGCACAGGCACCTTACCACAAATCTTGTGTGTCCTGGCTGGCTGGTTTCTCTCTCCTTGAAATGCTGCAGCTTTCTCCAGTTGTATTACCTAGGGCCACAGAGTTTCTTTCATGGTTACCAATAAATTGCAAACAAAGAGCAATGAAAAAAATCTTGCTTATACACAGCCTCCCTGCTTGTAAGCAATAGGGCTTTCTGAAAGATCTGTTTTTCTTTGTGAGGTTTTTTGCCTTGGGAAAGCAATCCAGTTGGCTTCTAATGTGTTCATTACAATAGTGACAAGGCTGAGCACTGCTGAGAGGCAGCTACTGGTCTTGAAGGAAAGTAAGTTTCACTTTCAGGAGAACGTTTTGGTAGCATGTTGTTTATGTGCCTTTTATTAACTCCTAAAGGAAGTGCTTGCAGTGAGATTTTCCTTTAGAAGTACACGGTCCTCAAGTTTTCTGATTCTACAGTCACTGAATCCAAGTTTGTCTTTAATTGTACAAAAACTGAAGGATTCAAGTTCAGGTTAGCTGTGGCTGTTACATAACGTTTAAGTTATACAGGTGGCAAACTACAAATTGGAGTCTTCCCTCTTAGCCTTCTAATTCAAGCTATCATTCCTGATCTTTCACATCATAAATGCAGTTAAAAATGAGTTCTCCTCACCCTGTGGGACGTTTAAGCTTCATCAGATACAACTGAACATCAACCTGTCAGTCAGACATCCTACTCTGAACTGTGCCTTTGACTACTTGGTGTTTTTCACCTTTATATTTATAAAATCCCACATGCTTGTCACCTGATGTGGTTTCACATCTTCTGTGCAAGGAAGTCAAGTATTATAATCCTGTATAGGTGGAGAATAAGCAGAAAAAATTTAGATTGCTTTAAGAAGTGTCTGCTCAAATTGTTACTGGAAGTGAGGCTAAAGCTATTTGTCATCTTGCTGCTTTTTCCTGTCCACACTGACTTCTATTGCTGTGTTGTGATTAGCAGGTACAAGCTGATGAAATTATTTCTTGAGAGAATATAAGAAAATAAGGTCAAAGAAAGCTTTTTTCTTTCCTTTGCTTCACTTAAGTGTTTATGATGTAGTTTCTGTGGGTCTGTGTTGAAGTTATTTTAAACATTGTACATAGAGTTGACCTCTAAAGAGTGTTGTGTTGCACAATTCAAAGACTAATTATAATAAAATATAACCAAAACATGAGAGAGAACTTTTAATAGATATTACTTTGAGAAACATGCACACACTGTCCTGTGAGCTCATCTATGGGCATAAAATAGAACATTTTTCTCCCTTCAAATTCTAGTTTCATCAATATGACATATAGCAATATATACTGGAACGCTGGTTATCAGCAGTGACTAAACCTCTGGATAATTGTTCTCTGTTGTTCTGTTATTGTTCATTTCCTCAAGCTGCTTGATTCCAAGTAGGTCTGGCATCATGCACTCAGTTACACTTGTTACTGGAAAGCTTTCAAAGGTTTGTGCACACAGGTTGAGGAGAGCAGGGGTTTGCTTGTGGTACCTACTCTGAGAACATTTAATGCAGCAGTACATTTATTATATCTGTTCCTTCCACTGTCTGCAGCCTGACCATGGCAGGAGAGGTGAGCTTAAACCCCTCAAAATCTCAGCTATCTTATTACCATACTTCACCAAGTCTCTAGGAACTTCAAGTCTGATTCTTTGCAGACTCTTCAAGGTTCAACCTCGGCTTTAATAACCAGATGAGATTGTTGACTCTTGAAGCATCTCAGTCTTATTTAAGGCAAATGATAGAAACAGTTTTGATTCTCTTTTGGTTTGAGGGATGACTAAATGATACAGGAACTGAACAGACTGGGTCCTTTTCAACAGGAGGTAATCAAAGCCTTAGCATTTAATCTTCAGTGAACCTCAGAGTGGCTTAAGTACTTCAGGGCTCTCAAGAGGATTTTTTACGTTCTGGGTAATGTATTTTGTAATGGGAGAGTGCTGATGGTTTTAATGATCATTCTTCTGCTTAGTAGAATTTCTTGCCTTTTGGAAGCTGGACAGTTACATCTAAAGCTTGAATAATTTTTGGGTTTTTACCTGAAGAACCTGTATCCTAGGGCTGCAAAGAGAATATTTTCTTCTCTTTGCAGTACTCTCTCCTCCACCATCTATTCTGTAGGAGCCGGTGATGATCCAAGTCAGTGGCTCTTTGCACACAGGTAGTAATAGTGAGCATGAATTAGAATGTTTAAGATAGATATTCTATAACTGTTCTAACCAAGCTTCGTAACTGCCAACATTTCTTAATGCACGTTAATGTTGAGATCCTAGATTTTAGGATGAAATTAATTCTTAGCCATCTTGGCAATGTTCAGACAAAATGAATGCATTATGCACACTTTTCTAAATATATTCTTGCCCTGTAGCAGCATGTACAAAAACTTGAGTGAAAAGCACGTGTGATCATGAACCCCAAAATAAACCCTCCTGTGCCTCACAGAGCTGGGAAGAGTTGCTCTTCTCTCCAATCTTGCCTGTTTCTTGTGTGTCTCCAGTTGATTCAGGACAAGTGGGGTTTGAGTTCTCACTCAGTAAATGCAACTCCTCAACTGTAATTGTGGCAGACAATAGAAGCCAGCTTATCTTTAAAAGCAATCAATGGACAGCCTGTCTCCTCAGGGAAGGACAGAGTAGCCGTAGCTCCATCTAGTCTTGGCTGACTGTCAGGCATTCAGGTGTGGCAGACGCCACCTTGATGCTCTGAACCCAGGGCCAGAATTTCCCTATCAGCTGTCAAACATTGAGGTTGTCTGCTGGAGGACACCAGTCCTGTGTGACACTGCAGTTCTGGATGATGAGTTTGTGGCACATTATCAGCCATGTTTGAGAGTTGTGAAAAGCTTTTGTTCTCCACAGACGCTCTTTCCTGCTTAACTGGTTGATTGTTGTTGCTGCAGTTTGTCAACCCGAATTTGTGTTGGCTTTGTCCGTAATGATTCAGGTGCTAAAACAAGCATTAATTAATTCCTGTTGTTCTAGAAGTGGTGACTGAAGTACATTATAGCAGGGGTTTTTGCCTTGAGTCAAATCACGTTTTGTACAGTTTTTTAACTAAGTAGTAGAGCATTTCCTGATTTAAAAGTCTTTTTTTGCTTTTTTGCTTTGGTGGTGAAAGGCCAAGAACCATGAAAATTACTGGGCATTTTGCTCACTCTGTCTCCTGTTTGTTGATACTCCTGTAAAGACTATTTCAGAATGTGTCAGCTGGTTAATGGTGGAAAATACAAATGCATTCAGATAGTTTTTAAAACTGAATAGCTCTTATGTATAATGCCCTTAGGGTGAAAGAATGTATTTTAGTATTTTGTATGTTATTTCTTAATGATGATGTTTGATTAAACCTGTATCTTGAAAATCTAAGACACATCCTTTGGCCTTTCTTGGTAGAAGCTGGAAGTGTCTTTAATCCATACAGCTTTTAGCTGCCTCAGGTTTTGGTCTCATTGGCATTTTATTCTCATGATCAAATGAATTCCTGAAAACAAACAGTTTAGCTATGTTATTACTTTTTCTGTTGTAGAAAGAAGCAGATACAAAGGAGAGATCTGTCTTTGATATTCCAATCTTCACTGAAGAGTTCCTGAATCATAGTAAAGGTAAGTTTAACTTTTGCAGGACCCTTTCCTCCTTGCTTTTCCAAAGTTCTTGGCAAATGCTGTCCAGCTGAAGAATCCTTGCAGTCTCCCATCTCAGCTCAAGTAAAGACTTGGGTATAGTTCTATTACCTTACCTCTCTATGTACACAATTGCTGAAAAGCAGTTTTTCCTGGCATTGTCTTCCCGAATTAGCCTTTTTTGAAAATGTTTCTGATGTCTATTCCAGCCAGTCCAAGCTGTGTCTACGGTTTTGTAGGCCTAAGAAATATCTAAGACATATCATGATGGTGATTCAGGCTGGTTAGCAGTATTTTATTTCTCTCTATGTGTGGAAGATTACACTGATACATTTTCTGTTACTCTGTTTGGATTTCAGATCTATGTGTCTCGAGTTGATTTTTTTTGGCAGATTTCTTGAAGACTTTCTTGACTGAACAGAATTTAGATCCACATACCTTTTTCATGGTCAATAGAAAATTATTTTTGTAACTGGTGTCTTGTTTGCAGGATTCTTGGCACTGCTGCTGAACTTTGTCATTCTGATTGGACTTGAAGTCAGTCTTGCAGTCTTCCTCTCTAATCAATTCTCCCATTCACTTCCGTTCTGATGCTTTGAATGTTTTCTGATTTGTGTCTCTCTAGGAATTATCTCTACTTATAATATGCTGCTGTAGGTGCCATTGTCACTCCATGAAATGATGCTTTTTTATCTATAAACCACACCTGCCCCATTTGTAGCTGTCAGCTGAGTACTCCAGAACATTCTGCCTCACGTCCTGGAGATGTTTTGCGCAGTTTGTGACTCTTTGGGATGGGTTGATGTTCACAGCCCGCGAGGCGGAGCTGCGGCAGCTGCGCAAATCCAACATGGAGTTTGAGGAGAGGAACGCCGCGCTGCAGAAGCACGTGGAGAGCATGCGCACGGCCGTGGAGAAGCTGGAGGTGGACGTGATCCAGGAGCGCAGCCGCAACACCGTGCTGCAGCAGCACCTGGAGACCCTGCGCCAGGCACTCACCAGCAGCTTCTCTGGAGTCCCGCTGCCAGGTGAGACAAGGAAATGTAACTGCTCCTCTCTGTGTGATGTTGTGAGCTGAGACCTGTACAGCGTCTGTTCTTGAACTTCTGTGCTCTTGGCTGTTCCTGAGCTTTTGTCGCACAGGATAATGAAATACTAAAATGCACGCAGAGGAAAGCGTAGAGTCAGTGCTTTATTTCAGCATGACATTTATTTTCTTAGTGCTCTTACTCTTCCTAATAAAGTGAGACACATATTCAGTCCTGGCTCTCCTTCACTTGTTTTATGAAAATGTTACTAAATAGAATAGACAGGACTTGCAAGTTCCTTGATTAAAATAAAGGCTGTGTCTGTATTGTCAGCTGCCAGGGAACCCACTTAGATTCTGTGAATGCCCAGCTGAAAGAGTTTGCTATAATCAACTATGAGACCCAAATCAAAGAGAACCATGCTTCATTAGCCCTGATATCCTTGGAACTACTCACTTTGTGGAGTTACGAGGACATTGTTTAGCAGAATCTGTCACAAGACGTGGTGCATAGCAAAATCGCCTCCCATAGCAGTTAGTGTGTTGGCACAAATTACCCTTAACATAGTGTTAACTTTTTTGAGTTGCTGTGGTCATCAAAATACCTTGTGGCTGATTTCACTCTGTTCACCGTAGGCAGCGGGGAAACCCCCACCATGGACACCATTGATTCCTACATGAACAGACTGCACAGTATTATCCTGGCCAACCCACAGGAGAACGAGAACCTCATCGCCACGGTGCGGGACGTGGTGAACAGGCTGGAGCGTTAGGGACAGGGTAAGTGTTCTCATCCAGGCTGCTCTTGGTGTCTGCTCTGTGCCTCTGGCACCTGCTCTGGTGCTCATTCCTGTGCTGATCACCATATTGTACAATCAAAAAGGTTTCTTCCTCAAAGCTGCAGGAACAGGTTGTCTTAATGAAAGTCAAATTGGGTTGAAAGGATTCCACAGCATTAAAGGGTTCTGAAACTCCCTTTAGCTCCAAGATCTTTATGTATTTGTATAAGGTTAGAGTTCTGACAGAATGGTAACAGCGTGACTAGTTTAGAAGAAGGTTCCTTTCTTGAGTGAAGTAAATCTGAGGAGTTCAGCAGTAGTTGTAGAAACTGATGGCCATGGGGAAATTCTGTTTGTCTCAAGAGGTTACAGGTGAACTCAATTCTGTTATAAACTGAAAATACTCTATCTGGCACTGTAGCACCTGTAGTCAAGCTGTTTTAATTAGGAAGGTTTAGATGCAAATGGAACACTGAGGTATGGTTTAAGCCTTACATAGTATTTGCTGAGACTAATGTTTATGTGGCTTGTGCATTGATTATTACTGAGCTCATGACTCTGTATTTTTGCTGCTCTTTAACAGCTTAGAAAACTGTAATAGAGAACAGAGTAGAAAAACAAACTTAAAAAGAAGTAAATACCAGTCTTTCTGCATTACTGTGCTGCTTTGCATTTCCCACACCTCTCACTCCCCCACTTCCCCATGATGCACAGCACCAGGCAGCCATGAGGAGTTTGCCTATTACTATTTTAACAAAGTACATACCCTCATTCTTTAGGCATTTATTATGTAGAGATCTACTGTACATGTCTTGAATGGTGTTTAGAAATGCAAATAAAGCTGCCTTGTGCCATCTGCAAATATGAAGACAGGGCTTTTCATCCTTTCTGATTGTGACCTTTTGTGGTGCTGTGTAGAACAGTTAATTACACAGTTCCCATTATGGTGTGGCTTTAGCTGGGAGATCATTGTCCTTCCGGAGGGTAGCCAGATGGAACGGACTGTAGTTCTGAGAGATGACTGAGCTCCCAGCAGAATAAAGAAGTGCCTTTACTGCTGCTATTTGTGAAGGGAACAGCTTGTCGATCCAGGTCTGGGATTTTTCAGCAGCTCATCAACCTCCTCCTTTTTGTATACTGTTTTCAATTAGTTCTCAGGCTCAGAGAATTGGGAGGGGAGGTTTTACAGAATGGCTAAGAGGGAAAGCAGTTTCTCATCCATCCGTTAGTAGAAGGGTATGCCAGGCCCAGAAATGGATATTTGTCCTTTAAGCACCTTGCTAGAAAAATCGTATCTCAAAGCTACTAAAATCTAAACTTTCATTCTCTTGCCAGGTGGCTTCATCTTTCCTAAAGGAGGGACAATTTCTGTGTTCCTAAACAGAACAGATGTAATTTCCTTGGATAAGCTGGATTTGGCTGTAATTGATTTAGAAGAAGCAATTTTTTGCTTTAAAATTCTTCCTTCTAACCTCTGTTTGAAAAATAGTACTCCTTTCCCTTCTTTACTTTTCCTACCAATGCCTTCCCTCTTCTCAGCAGCAAAACAGTGTGAGGCAATTAAAAATGTGATTAATAATCACATAGTTTCACTGGATAATGACATGCATGTAAGTGAATATAATGATCAAGTAAATAATGGGACTGTTAATTACACTGACTTTCACTTGGCAATGATTATACTTTGAGACAAAATTTTGGAAGGAAGAAGGTTGGATTTTGTTGGATGCAGACCTAGAAAATGGTAGAGATTCCTTAGAAAACAAGGAAGTTTTGGATTAAAGGTTCAGCCAGCACATGATAAACTGTATCAACAAACTGTCAACTTCAGTGTCCCTTTATTTAATGTGCATGTGAAGGATGTTAATTCTGAATATAAACTCACTCAACCAAGTGGTCTGTTTGAGGCTGAGACACATCACAAATCAGTACCACAGAAAACTGTGCCGTGATGCTCCTGAAAACAGCTCTTTCACAGCTCTGAGGTGGGTTTTGGTGACTTAGTACACTGTGTTTAGGGACTATTTGACTATACTGGTGAATATTTTGGTTTTTCTGTACTGCATGATAAAAAATGTCTTTGTGCAAACAGTAGATGGGAAGAAGAGAAAGAGTCTTGTTACTTAACACTGGATGGAAACACCAACTCTGGTTGCGTCTCCAGAGGCTGCTTTGCTATACTGAACGTTGTGTTTTCAGATCCAACATCCACAAAACCACGTCACGATGCCTGGCACATTGTACTCTTCTAACCTTTCTTTTTCTGTTTCATCTGCAGGTCTCGTGACCCGGGGAAGCTTTACAAAATATTTTTGGCCAGTGTGGAATAAGAAGCCATGAGGCAAAGCCTAGGGTGGGAGGCAGGATGGCAGGTTTGTCCTGGGCCCTGCCTGTGTGTTTTGTCAGGGAGACAAACAGATCAATGCATTCAGAGATCTTGAGAAGCCACGGACACTGCCCACTAAACATTTGGAACTGTCCTCTGTGTGAACATTTAGGAGCATGCAACTTTTGTGCAATCTACATTTTTTTATGGATTTTGCTGGGTGTGAGGGTGCCTGCGTTCTGTGAACTGGCTGACTGTGGAGATGAAATCTCAGCTTGTGAAATGGAGTCAGCCTATACGTTGTAGTAATAATTTTGATGTGTTATATTGCCTAATGTCTTCTAGTGTCTTTTATTTTGTTTTCACGTTTATCATGTGGGATTACCTTCCCTCACTTTAGTTCTCTTCTTTTGATCTTGTTCCCTGATTCTTGCAGTACTGGATAGCAGCGCTTGTGTTCTCTGCTGTAACAGGGAGTTTTCATTGGTGCACTGTCCTGTCCTACACCTCCTGCTATGTTTATAGGAGCTTTTCTTAGGCAGAATCCTGGGAGATTTTGTGTTAGCCTGCAATTCCTACAATGTGAGTTTGCTCCCTGCTAGAGACTGGCTGTGGTTGATGCTGTGATTCTACAATGAGACAGACTTCCTCTCTCCTCCCTCTTGCACATTGCATCCTGCTCTTCTCTGGGGGTCTCCTGTTACCTCTTGAAAACGTTTGCTGGAGCATTTTACTACCACAAAGATCAGTGGAAATCAAGATGGAAAGTGAAACATTAGTTCTTCCCAGCAGGGAAAATGGGATTTTTTGGTTTAGACTAGATCAAGCTTTAGGCTAAAGCTTCCCCTTCCTCTGATACATTGTTCAGTCTAATTTAATGTTATTGCCTTGTTTTTGAGAGAATAATCTCATGGGGAAAGCAGTTTTCTACAAAAAGAGAAATGGGCACAGGGATTGCATTTTTTCCCTCCCCACCCTCCTGCAATTGCTGTGCTGGGAAGCAGTGTGTCTGGAAGCAGCACATGTATTTTTGCATGAATTATTAGAGCAGAGAAGGTTATTAGCAACTAGGTCCACATAGCAGCCCCCAGAACTCAGCATTACAGCTTTTTTTTTGCTCTCACCTTTTGTACAGTTCAAATACTGCCCGTGGAGCCTGTAGCATTCAGCATTTTATGTTCCAGCTGACCTAAATGGCCTTTCCCTTGCATTGAGCAGAGTTCTGCATGTTTGAGTCTGATCTTGCTGAGCTACACCACTCCTGGCAGAGCTGAGGCACCCACTGTCTGCACTGCCTTATGCAAAACTTTCACTGCCCTTTGGTTCCTGTCAAATTGTTGATTCTGTCTTTGGCTCAGCACATGTTGGACATCTCTGGGCTTTGTGGGGGTGGTTGAAATGCTCTTGCTCCCACATGACAATCTCTTTGCTGCTGCTTAAAACATCTCTTAAGGTTCCCTGTTATGAATTGGAGGTTGCTTTCATTACAGGAGTGTGTTGCTGTCAGCATCACTTTAATGTACCTGTGACAGAAATATTTTGAAGATAAAAAAGCAGTTTCTTCTGTTTCTGTGCTGTACACATGGACTTCATGCTGGCCTGGAGCCATCTTCAGGTCAGCACCTTGTATGCCAGGTCTCAGCTTACTGGGGTTATTGCTGTAGCCAAGTAGCAAGGATTTCAATGTAAATCAAGTCTTCCTTCAGGGAGGAAACTCCTTTCTCTTGTTATCTGTATTGCTTTCAAGACTTCACAAAAAGGAACCTCAGTGTGGTGCATTGATTTCCACTCTCCTTAGCATGGATGAGACCAGCTGATGCTGCCGTGAACTTTTTTAGTGGGTTCTGTAATGAATGTTGTAAATCCTAGGGGTTGTTAATGCCTCCAGAAGAAGCACCTACACCTTCATCTCCTGTATGTATCTTGTTTTTCAGAACTGGTGATGTTTGACTCTGTTGAAGTGGCCAAAATGCGATGTATAGCCAAAACTGATTTACCAAATCCTGCAGTTCTGTCTGTGGCATCCTACCTGATACCTGGAATTGTATCCCATAAAGACTCCAGAAATTCCATGTGATGTAGGATGCAGTTCCAGGCTCTAACATCCAATCTGTCAGTAAGGTCAGATGGCTTCAGGCTGCCCTGCTTACAGAAATCTGTGCGTGGATATTGCTCCTCCATCTCTGCTGAGAAGCATGCAAGTGTTGTGAGATGGGAAATTTAAGGTGATATTATTAGCTGGGGGCTGATAAATCTCTTGCGTTTTCCTACAGGGAAGGAGGCAGGGTGGATTATCCATCTTGAAGCATCTGGGGGAAGACTGAGTTCTTGCTCACTGATGATGTGACAGATGATGTTTTGTCTCATTAAGAAGCTTCTTATTTATGTTGATTAACCCTATAAAAATGGATTTTGTCTTTCCAGTGTTTTCAGAGTGTCACTTCAGTTTACAGTTTTCAGTGTTGACTGATTAAAAAAAAAATGAAGTGGGTGTCAAGGAGAAGAGCGAAATAAAATGCTTTTGTCACTTAAAGAAGTGTTAAGAGAAATATATGAAAGCAGAATCCATTTGCTGGATTAATGTGTTTGGAATTGTTTAAATGCCAAGTTTTCTGTACAATGTTTTTGTAATTAAACTTTGGAGCTCCTTGGTTTTTAAGAAGTTGATATGCTTGTTTGACACTGCTTCATTAAAATTGTTCAACGTTGAATCCATTCTGATTCAGTTTTAACTGCATTTTCATGGAAGAAGTACTGCTACATTGATCTCTCGTCAGAGATTTTGGCAACTCCACATTAACCTTTGAATGGAAATATGCCTCTTTCACTTCTCCATCCCAAGCGTCTTCCTCTGAAAAAGATAAAGGAATTTAGGTTATTACTTATGGTGGTGAAAGTTTCAGAGTCTTTGGTTATAGCCGATGGTTGTCAGGGCTGTTCCTCAACTTGACTGACTTTAAAAATGTCATATCTCTCACTCAGCCTTTTTTTTTTTTTTTTTGCATCCTTGCCTTCTTTTATCTTCCCTAATTTCCCACCATCATAGTGATTTTCTTCAAGGACCTGTCATAACTATTGCTCCCCACTTGATTTTCTTTTCCCCTACTAGATTTTTCTCCTCTTTACCCACGTGCTGGCTGAGAACGAAGCAAACTGTAGCCTCATGACGTTTGTACTTGGTTTAGGTGCTCTGTAGAGGAGTTTGAGTCTGCCTCTACTGATGCTCTTTCTGAGGTCACAGTGCTGTGAGCAGACACATCTTTGTGTTACTTTTGTGGTCACACCTCATTATTTTGGTTGCCAGATTAATGCCTGGTCTGTCTACCAACAGGCTTGGTACTGTCTCCTTCCTGGAACAGACTATATTGAGATTTAGACTGCTTTTTTAAAATACTAATTGTGTAATGGCAAAGCTACCAAAAGCAGAAGGAATGTAGGGAAAGCCAGCACAGGGGAGTTAGCTGCCATGTGACGCTGGCTGGTTTGGAGCTGGAGACAGGAACAGCAAGACAGATGCACACCCGGAGGAAAGAGTGAGAGCAAAACAGCAGTGAGTTCATAACAAGAGGAAAAGCTCATTCCTTTCTAACCTGTGCTCCTGTTTGTGGCACCAGGAGCAGATGGTGGTAAATCATGCTCAATTTGAGACAATGGAGTGTAATACTTCCGCTGTTTGTTCCTGTTTGTTCCCCCTGTTTACTCCTCAGCTGGGCAATTGGGCTGATGATTAATTATCATCTAGGGGAAGCTGGGAGATCTGAGGCCTTTGGGCTCTTAAGAGGAAGAGATCACTTCCTTTTTGTTCAGACAGGTTCCTGTTGATAATGTGGAATGTGGATTCGTTTGGAAATTGGGTCTTTTTAACCTTCTGCTTCATTTCAGTTGAATTCTTCAGAGTCACGGGTACCCTGATGCCTCTCCTTTACTTTTACCATAGAATCTTTCTGCTCGTGAACCATGAAGAGTTTTGCTGCTTCTTTCTCCTTCATTGCTGATAGTATTGAGGGATTTTTAACTTTAATGTTTTTCTTCATACATTCATGATTTGCTGTCTTAATCTCTGGATTTTGTATGAGCTGTACTGTTTTGGTGTGTGGTGAAGTATCCACATCCATTACGCAATACAAGGCATAGCATTCATACAAACTGATTTATGGGTTTTATTAATTAACCTATAATTCTTATGCTGTGGCAGTTTGGGGTTTTCTGCTATTTACTGTGCAAACACTACTGGTCTGTGTGTCTGAAGATGTGAAAATGCAAGTTATTCTTGAGATGTAAGGTAATTTTAAGGGTCTCTGCTGTCTCTTCCTGTTGATGAAATGGCTCCTCTCCTAAAGTTGTTAAATACTCTGTTTACTGAATGGTTGTGCATGCACTGGAGGGCAAAAGGCATTCTCACTTTTCCCTAGAAATAAGTCTGTGCGTTGAAGCCCATGTGATCTTATTGTTTATAAATTTGGATTCTAAAAACTTAATGAAAAAGAGTTCTGCCTGTCCCAATCCTTGGCTGCTAGATACCATCTGGTTTCCTTGAATTAAGTGGAACAATGTTACATCCAATGAATACCTGACTGGCTGGAAATCAGAGAGAGAGTTCTAGTTTTTGTTTTGAAGCAATAGCCCTGTGAGATTTTTATTTCTATCTCATATCGGCAGTTCTAGTTTTATTAAATCTGTTCCAGTGTTAATCAAGGGAGAATTCCCTCATCTAATTTATTTGAAATACTGCTTAAGCCCAAGACACTTGCAAAGAAATCCCCAGCTGAAATTCGAGGCGTATAAATGCCTTGTTTCAACCCCTCACCCTTCAAAATGGGTGTTAACAACTGTATCAGTATTTTAATTCTTCTCAGAGGAAGTTTCTTTTCCTCAGTAATGCTTCAAATTTCTGCCTATGTTGATTTTGTTGAATATTGGAGGAAGAGAAGTAAACTGTTTGGGCCGGGGGCAGATTAGCAGTAAGTTTATCAAAAGTGCAGGCTAGCAGGATGGCTGAGTCCAGGAGAGTTGAAAGCTCTAGAAAATTAATCTAACTCCTTTCCCAGAAGGGCCCGTGGTGCTTTTAGGATGGATGTTGTACACGCAGCAGAACACAGGCTGCATTCCTTGTGTTTAACAACTGGCTGTGGAGAGTGTTGACACTGTCATCCAAACGTTTCAGTTCTCTTAAATTACTTTTACCCAAGCAAAGCATCTGCTCCTGTAAAAGGAGGAATTGCTGTATAGTGGTGTGTGGCTTTCAGGCACATGTATGAACTTGAGGTGCAGGAGGAAGGGTTTAAATTTCCTTTTGCTTACTGACATTAATGATGAGTGGCTCAGGCATATGTAAACGCACAGAGACAAATTCTGTTTACAATGCCTTTTTTTTTTTTCTTTTGTGATGAAGGTGGCAAGAATTTCCTTCTGTCTTCACCCCATTAAAGATCTGTGAAGGGACTTTGTAGGATAAGGACAGAAGAAGAGGATACAAGAATAGAATTTGCCTTTATTCTTGAGGTTAATATTCACTTACTGCCAGTACAGAAATGGTTGAGTTTTCAGGCTCAGTAAGCTGGAATTCAGACCTGCGAATTTCATACATTGGAGTGCTTTTGAGGAGGAAAAGTAGCAAATGTGAAAATGAAATTCCTGCTGCACCCTAGTTTCAGGACTTCAGTTATGCACTAAATGTGCATTTCCAGATACCTGAAATCTCTATCCACTTAACCAATTTCCTCCTGGGGGGAGCAGTGCCCTCTGATGATCCATCTTGATATCTCAGAATGAGAGTGAGAAAGCCTGGCAGTGAAGGCCAGAGCTTCTACATGTGAAAATTTAAGTCAGTTCCCTGGTTTTGTTCAAGGCAGATGGCAGTTTCTTAGGGGTTTTGGTATCTGTTTATTTTGATAGATTCATATCTTTGTTCCATGCAGCTACATTATTCTTTTCCTACCACTCTTTGAGAGCTGGTCAGGATGGAAGTGGTTCAGGAAGTATTCCTGTGTTACAAGGAGAGCAGCATAGAAAACATGACCCGAGTTAGCTTGTCTTTGAGGTCATCGTTGTGACAGCGAGGAGTGGCTGTGATAAAGATTTTTGGATGGCTAAAGCTGTCTCTGTGTGTTGGCAAAATCAGCATGGCTGGCTTGGAGCGAGCAGGAGCTGTGAATACATAAATCCATGGAATGGAAGCTTTGCAGCTTGTTGATATTTACACAGTACTCTGTCTTTGAAGAGCTGGTTTTTGTTCTGGAAGCCTGCAGCAGCTTCACACTTCATCAGCTCTCAGATATACAGCAAGGTGGGAGCTGCATCTCTGTGGTCTTACTCCAGCCAGCAGCACCACTGCCCAACCCTGAGCTTCATTAGTGCATCAAAATACTAAAAAACTACACAGCTTTTGGTTGTTGTAGAAAGTTTTCTGTATTTTGTGAACTGGCTGAGCTCCTGTAGAATCTGGCAAGCTCTAGGCTTTTTTGTGAAGTGAGCAAGAGGATCAGAGAAGAGAGGCAGAGAAGCGGGAGCTCCTTTCTGGAGGTATCCTGCTTGCCTTTTGGCTCCCAGTTTGATGAAACTGCACGCTGAATTGATGTGGGAGCACAGACTGTAGAGAATTATCTCCTTTTCAGCACCTAGGGCTGTCAGTAAATACATGACAATCAAAATATAACTCCTGCCTTCATGCTGTTGCCCTTATCTGTATGTTTTGCTGTCCTGCCTTTCCCTCACTTGCCCTCATCCTTTGTGCTGAGCTGTTTCAGCTTAAAACCAACTAAAATTGACTTAGGTGGCTCCACCAAGAAAGATTTTTTTTTTCTTATAAAGTCTTTTTTATGAATGTCACTTGAATGTCACCATCCAGTGGATTTAGAAGGGGCTCACAACTACTGCAATTGAAGTATTTAGAAAAGGCACAATTATGGAAATAAGTGTTTTAAATTATCTTGTCTTTTGATAAACAGGAGCAACAAATCAACCCTGCAACAGTGCTGTTCTCTCTGGTACCAGTTTCCAAGCCAGATACTGATAAAATAAACTGAAGAGATAAAATCAAGGCTTTTTAATCTGGGGGAGGGGGATGAGGGGCAAGATCACATTACTGATAAAAGAAAATATGTAAAATAACAAATTCCAGGCTTTCTCCCTTGGGGTGTGTGTTCAACTGTAGAAAGAATGTTTATGGAAGAATACATTGTGCTGTTTAAGCATGCTTCAAAGAACAAATCCTTTCTTACCTTGTAGAAATTCATCTCAGCTTTTGCTTTTCCTTCTTTCTTTCAGACCATAAGTCAGCAGAAGTGATGTATGTTACCCATGGGCCAGTTTGTACAGGGGTAGCTTAATCTGGGCACGTCCTTACCTTGGATTGGAAGTCTGTTGTATTTAATGGGGTGTTAACTCAGTTTATTCCCTGGGATTTCTGCAGTAATTTTATTGCCTGCAAAAGGAGCAGTTTGAAGCCAGATGAAGTGAAGGTATGCTCTGTACCATACCTGCTGAGCTTGGCAATGGTGCCTGGACACACTTACCTTATTCTAGTGTTTCTGTTTTCTTCATCACATCTCTTGCATATATTTTCCTGGTAGTCCTGCTTTGAGCTGGAGGGTTATTTCCTCCCTTCTTTGAGGAAATAGATCCATAAGCACTGCATTTGGTCTGTACCCAAGTCTGTGTCAAATGTTCTTGGCACCACAGGCAGGCATAAGAATAATGGATTCTGAAGTCAGATTTTACGAATGAGGCTGTTTGGTAGTTGAGTTCAGTGATACTGCAGCAGAACCGAAAGTGAATTACAGTCCAAGACATTTATAATGTTAAAGAAATAGGTTCTTCTAATGCTGAAGCACTAATAGAACAAAGAGGAAAAATGAAAGACAAAGATTAAAAAATCACCTTAAAGTGAACAAACTGTGCAGGATAACAGACTTTTATAAAGACTTCAGTCAGATGCAACTGTTTCGTAAGGGAGGATGGTGTGGATCAGCATTGATGCCTTAGGACACAAAGCTCAATTGTTCAATCCTCTTATACAGGTGGTCTTACAGCTCCTATGTGGTAAAAGCACGGACAACAGTTTCTTGAACATTAAAAAGCATTGGGATGTTAAATTACTGGGCAGTATGTGTTTAGTGTGAATGAGAAACACCATGTCACTTGTGCCTGGTGTTTTGGAGAACAGACTGAGTAACTTCATCAGAGTCTCCTGAAGTACAGCTTTGGCCTGAACTAATATGAAATATCAGGTTAGTTTGTCTCGTTTCAGTTTGTTGTCATGTGGTTTTGACATATTTATCTAGTAGGAAACACTTCACAATCAGATCAACTGTTTTCCAAAGCCAAAGCTTCAGTGAAAAGTTTTTGGCCCGATGAAATTAATGAAAATCTAATTTTTTGCATTGCTGGAGCCAGGATTTTATCTGCAGTTTTCAGCAGTTATATATGTGGTTATGGATTACCAGTCCATATGGAAGCTGAAACTGTGTCTCCAGCTTTTCCTAGACTCATCCAGTGTCTGTAATCTTGCAGCTTCACAGAGGAATCTGTGTGGGGGTTCTTCCTAGGGAAAATCCAAGAGGAGCTCCTGCAATGTATTATCAGACTGACAAAGCATATATTTCTTCAGCTAAAATAGCAGTGCTCTTTCACATATAATGGGGTCACTGTTTCTCTGCTGAGTTTCTTCTGTTATTGATACTTACTAGCTGGGCTCCAATTTGATGATAAAATATCAGCACTTGAAAATCCTAGCAGTGAGAGGGCTTCACATCACCCAAATGTCAGTCTTGTCACTTAAAGAAACACTTCTGTTACTTTCTGTCACTGCTGCTACTTTTTCTTCATGATAGGAAATTTCAGTTGGATTCCCAAGTTCTCCACTAGCAATTTCTCTGAATCCAGTATTTCATTCCCATGGGCAAATGCAGTGAAGGTGTTCTCAGGGTGGGGTGGGAGGACTGAGCCTGGATCCAGAGAATCTGGGTTTGTTTTCCAGGCTCTCTCTGTGCCAGATTCTATGGTCCAATCAACAAATTAGTGAAAGATGCTCAGTTCAGTGATGGTGATGTTAAAAGAACTGATGGAGACAGAGTTCTTGGGCAGTGGGCTGGTTTTGGTCTGCTTCAGTTCTTTGTTGTGCAAATGAAAAGAGTAAACATCATCCATTCAAACAGACTGCCTGAAAAAAAAGGGCTCTGTCTTAGCCTGTGTGTCCAGGAACAACCACCTGAATAGGAATCTGTAGGCTTTGTTCTGTTCATTCATCTACCTCCACTGATGGTTTTGGATATGTTTAAGAGGATTTGGGGTTGGAAATAGTAATTTCTTGTTGGCTATTTAATTATTAAAGTAGACTTGTGGTATATTTTTTTCTGCTTGAGTTGTACTGCCTGAAATAGTGCAAATCTTGCAGCTGAATCTTATTTTCATTATTCTTCTCGAGCTCTGACCTTTAAGAACAGAAGTGGAACTGGTATCTATACAAGGAGGTGGCAAAGGTCTTATGTAGCCTTCTGAAAACAGTCCTGTTCTGTTTGCAGGACAGAGTAGTCAGAGAATGTATCAGGAAAGAATAGTGAATAAGAGAAAATGAATGACGTGACTGAGTGCAGTAGCCAGAAATAACCTCCTGCCTGGGCTTGTTCACCTCGCCAGAAATCATCAATATAATGGAAGTGTGATTTTACACCATCTTTAACCATAAGAGTGTAATCTGCCTAGACATACATTTATGACAAAATTCTTAATTTTGGTGTGAGTACATTAATAAAATGATCCAATATAAAAATCAGTAGCCATATAGTCTTCCATAATTTAACTGTATCAGTTTAAAAGCTGTTTATTTAGCATACTAATGAACACTGTCTGGGTTTGATGTCTACCCACAAGACTGTGCATAGTAAATAATAACTATTGCAAAAAATTTGTTTCTCAGGGTCCTAAATTCACCATCTCCACAATCTATATTTTCTCTTCATGGGCTACTTAATTTCTCCCGAATTTCAGTCTTGTTCTTCACTTGAGTCAGTGTGAAATGTGTTTCTACTGGGTGTTTTTTTAAGATTTAGAACAAATGACAGGCTGACCCAAGGGATTTGACTGGAGAGGGAAAAAACACTGAACACTGCTTCAGCTAAAAAAATCTTGTTTTATTAACCCAGTCTGACGTTTGAAGAAGAGAACAGATCAGATTTGGGCTTCACTGGTAGATCTAGAGCTGGCTAGGTTGCTGCCCTAGAGGGAGAGGTTCCTGTCAACTCCAGATCTCCCGAGAGACGTAATTTGCTGAGCTGGTGTGATGAGCAGGTTCAGAGGTAGTGTCAGTCTGGATGGTTCATTAGTTTAAATGTCTGGTATTGGGAGGTAGGTTCTCAAGCAAAGCCTTCTAAATATAAAAGAGTCTTGTGAAGTTTTCATCTTATGAATATTCACTTGTTGAATTTACATTTTGTTTTTCATCTCTGAGCTCCTAGAAGGGGCCTTTCACAGAGGACAGCCTTCCCATCTGTCGGAATAAACTGACAAAGTTTTTGCAAAAACAGTCCCTTGTTTAACATGTCCGTGCCCTCCAGCTAGTTTCTTTCAGAACACTTTGAAGACACAGCCATTGTCACATGCAAGCCTGAATAATCTAAAACTTGAGCAGAAGTTTGATCTGTGCACCCTTGAATACATTGACTGTAATTGGTGAAGGTGCAGGTGGAACTGATAACACAGTTTCACCTCAAGAGACTGAGTCCAGGCAGTGCTCTCAGTACAGAAAGTTCTTGGTGAAGTTGGGAGAGAGCAAATCCATCTGTCACACAGCTGTGGGGCATTGGCAGTGGCTGCTGGGAGCTGCAGGGATCAGCTGGGATGGAGGCTTTCACCAGTGCTGGCAGAGATAAACCTGTGCTTCATGAGCTTCTGAGCCCATTGTCTGTGGCTGTCATTCCTGTGCATTGCAATCATGGGGAAAGGAGGGAAATACATAAATAAGGGGATGCATTCCTCACCCCCTCCAATACTCTTGGGTGCTTGATTGCTTCTAGGCTGTGGGTTTTGTTGTTCTGTTCTCATTTACTTTCTTTTTTCAACTACATATCAAGTTATTTCCTGATCAGGCTTCATATGGTGGCTAATGGAACAAAATTGATGCAATTGCTCCAAACCCAGGCTTTTAGCTAGTAGATTCTAATTAAAGCAACCCTTTTTTATTTTTCAGAGGAGAAAAAAAATCCTTCCAAGGGCCCACTTTCTTTGTATCAGATGAATATATATGCAATAATTTCCCAGCCTGATGGAGACAGAAGTTGAAATATGCTTGGAGCAGTTATAGTCAACCATATGTATGTGGTGGCATTACCTGGAGCTTATTTCTCCCACAAGGTGATATTTCTACCATGCTAATCTTGCTGCTTCCTGCTGTAGGCAGTATTAGGGAGAATGTGTCAGAAAATTTGTCAAAATGGCTTTTTCTCAGAAGATTCCATTTTAGTTATGCCCATGGGGGAAAAAAAAGGCAAAAAAAAAGCATAGGTTTAGTTGAAATTTCATAGTTCTGTGGTTTGACCAGCATGAGTTTTAGGGGCAAGTCCATATGCCCAGCTGCAGAAGCTCCTGTATTTACAAATTCTACTTACAGGTTCTCCAGGGAGATGGTTTCTTTGATCTTGCCTCCTTCTTTCATGTGCTTGGTTGCTTAAACAAATGGAGGCGAGATTTTCTCTACTTCCAAGAATAAAACCCCAAACTCCACACTTAAACACACAATTAAAATGGACCAATTAAATTTCACGTGTGTGGTAGGGTCTCAGTGGCCAAAGCTAAGTGGAACTGTGCAAGGGTTGCCTTGATATGGCATGGACTGCTCATTCTGCTGCCTGGATCTAATCTGGTGGTGGGGGAATTACCTTATCTCTAAACCTCATCTCCCTTCCAAATCCACCCTAATGTCAGACTGAGGAATCAGTGCTTAGGAGAACAGAGACACATCACAAATGCAGCTTCCATTCTAAGTGCCAGGAGCAGGTTTTTGTTGTTTTTTTTTTGTTGTTTTTTTTTTTTAATCTTCCTTCTGTATTAGTGAATCTGCTTAATCAGGCTTCCCAAGGTAAGTCATTGCTGGATCCAGTGATGGAAGGAAGGAATTGCAGCTCATACACAGTAGCCTCAAGACCTGATGAAAAGACAAGATGGGTAAAGTGTGCAGGAGGCTCAGTATATGAGAAGCTCTGTGTGCTTCAGAACCACTTTTCATAATTCCCTTCCCTTCCCTTACTGTCCTAAAGACTAAACAGCTCCCCATTTGGAGTATTTAGTCTCTCTCTTCATGGAGAACCATTCCCTAACACTCCCTACCGAGCCTGAAAATCCTTCACATCCAACATTAAAAAAAACCAAAATCCTTTCTCTCTCTGTCCCATTTCTGCTGGCCCCTGCACCTGAGCTGGCTGTATGTGAGAGGCTGGAAGGCTGGAAGTGATGCTGCTTGCCTCTGAGTCAGAGAGGCTTTTAAATCTGAGTGTAAAATGAGCCTCCTCCAGCAGTAAACAGCCGATCATACACCTCCTTTGAAGTTCCCATTTAAATAACCTCCAGGGCTTTGCTAGTGCGGGAAGCCAGCAAGAGGAAGTAATTCCCTCCTTCTCCCCTCTCCAAAGCAGGGAAGATGAATTCCCAGGCAGAGGAGGGACACTGGTTTTCAGGGTACTGCAGAGGAGATGAACAGCTCTCGTTTGGACCTTAGTTAGTGGGTCAGCACATATTCATTCATGGGCACAATTTATTAACCCGTGAACACTACATGATGGTGTTATCACTGTCATAAAGTAATTTTAATTTGTTATATAATTTATCTGGTAGCTGCTGCATCAGAGGGAAGCCTGTATCTGTTCATGTGTCCAGGTCCTGGTATGCTGCTAGGACAGGAAGAGGATCAGGGAAACAAAAAGGAGGGGTCCTGGCAGGACTATGGGAGCTGACCTGGTTGCAAATGGGTTTTTTGCCTATTTCCACTCTTATGGGTCGTTCCTGGTGCTGCTGCTGCTTCATTGAAAGGTGGCTGTGTGTTTTCAGGCCTCCAGCTTTACGTGTGAATTGATGCTTGGATTTTTCCTGAAAGTGGACAGATACATAGCAGGAGCACAAGTGAGTTTGTGTGACATCTGACAGCACTGGAGGGGTGTTCAGTAGTGTGTTGGAAAGGAGGGTGTCCTGTGCTAGATGGGATCCTGTGGTGTTGGATGACAGCATTTTATGGTTTTGAGATGATATTGGGGTCCTGTGTATGGAGTGACGTCATGTGGCTGCCAAATGTGAGAGTACAGCAAAATCTTCTTTGTAGTTACTGTGTGCTGCAATGATTTAATAGGACAGCTTTCTAGTGAGACAGCAGTTTGCCCATTACTGGAAGGACTGGGAACTGAGGAACCTGGTGAAGTAACATTCCTGCTTGCCTGGATATTATTTATTTGCCAGGTAGGTTAACCAGTCAATACCTAAATGAGTTCACTCCTTTGTGAAGTGATTTATTAAATAGTAAAGTTTATTCAAATAATTAAATAGACTTTACTAGTGCACCATCTTAACTGGAGAATGCCCTAAAGACATCTTAAGTCTGAACCTCACCAAGCTGCCTGAGGTTGGTTTCTCCTGGGCTCAGAGGTGCAGTACTCACAGATCCCTGCATTTTCACGCTGCTCTTAAACAAGTATTTGGGCCTTATCTTCCACAAGGAGAAATATGTGCTTGCCTTAACATACTGTTAGTCAGTCCTTGTCCTGACAAAGTGTGGAGAGTTCCAAGGTAATTATACCTGCACTAATCATAATTTGCTCCTTAATCTAGGAGTATCTGCCTCTCTGTCCGTGTTTATGCTAAGTTGCTGAACAATTTGATTAAGTGCTTTGAATAAACCTTGTAATTATGCCACAGATACTCCTGATGCATTATGTTATTTTTATTATATAAGTCATCACTGCCCATTGTTGAAGCACGGTAGCACTTCGAGGCTGCTGTTGGAGCTGAAGCTCAATTGTGCTAAATATTGCACAGACGTACAGTCAGCTGCAATCTCTGTCCTGGAGGACTTACAGCTTGGCTGTGCTATTGTGCATCAGCCCATTAGAGCACCCTGAGAGGCATTAGTGCCCCAAATAATTCCATAGGTTCTGTAATGGAAATGGCCTTGCAGACCTTTTCACCTGTGAAGGCAGCAGTGTTCCTGAATTCAGCTTTGTCTGTGCTCTTCCATCATTATCAGTGCTTGTTAGACAGAATTTTGGGAAATGATAGTTTCAAATGTGGCTGGACTGGCCAATTCTGCTTTCTCAGGGAGTCCTCCTGAGGGTGGAAGAGTAGACCCAAGCCCTCCCCTTTCATGTCCCAGCATGGGATTCTGATTTGTCAAAAGCATTACAATGCGACCTGAATTCTTTCCCAGCTGTTTTGTACTTCACCAGATCTCCCTGACCTTGTGCCAATCAATGATGAATTGTACAAGTCCCCACTGAAAGCACTGCAGAAGCCAGAGGAATGCCAACCTCACTGTGTAGTACATTAAGTCAAAATATTTTAAGCCTAAGACTGGTGGGTATGATTCTTCTATTTCAATCTGCTCCTTCAGATTAGAAAGCTGCTACAAGCTGCAGCTTGTCTTGATGCATCTGCTGCTTCAAGACCAATGAATGGCATGTCCAGGACTGGAGGCTGTGGGTAGGAGGATGATATTTTGTGAAAAATGTACCTGATGGTGTTTTATGTTCACAAAGTTTTTTAAAAACCTTCCACAGCAAATGATCAGTCTGTTAGAGAGAATACTGAAAGACCATCTAGCACTCCTTTGACTATGAGGAATAAGAAATGTGTAAAAAGACCACAGATCTCTGACCTATGCAAAGTTATGCCACTTTTTACTTGTTTCCTTCTCGCCTTGCCCTCTCTGGTGCTGTTACTGTTAGATTGGCTATAACTGCAGGATATTATTTTGTAATATTTTATGTATTGGCTCTCTTACTAATTCTCTATCCCATTTTTACAGTTTTGTGGCTAAAAGATTAAATCTGCAAAGCATTTATATAAAAAACCCCACAAAATAACAGATTATTGTTCCTTTTCATTTGCTTTGCGTTAAGTTTTCAGCGTCAAAGTTTCAGTGAGCCAGATTCTGTGGTGATGGGAATCAGTGGTGGTAGAGTTGATTGATTTGAATTTATTGGTATAAGATTATGAGGATTTCCTGAGTCAGCTGGAAGGTGGGAATCATGCTCAGAGACATAGCTGGTAGAGCCAGTCTGTAAAACCTTTGAAATGATGAAAAGGCACAAATATGAGACTTCTTCCTGTTAGACTACTGTGATCTGTCACAGCACCAGTGGCAGAAGGAGGAGAGGTGCAGAGGCTACAAAAGGCAGCTCATATTTCTGGAAGTGGCTGGTGGGATTTAGAACTGGTTTTAGCTCACATGAAATTTTGGGACTAGGGCCAAGCGCTATTTCCGTAATTTGAGGTTGACCCGTGGCTAGGATTAAGGGCTTGAATTCGATTTGCTTTAAATCTGAGGCTGAACTTGGTTGACACCTGCTGGTTGGGATTCTAGGAAATCAAAGGAAGCTTCATTGACTGACATGAAATTCTGTTTTCAAGTACTGGTGAGAAATCAAATACTTTTCAAACCATTTTCCAACAACAAAATGAGAACTCCAACTGGTGATGCTTAGGTCTGACCCCAGCACCCTCATTGCTCCTGTTTAAGAAACTGGAGCTGGCAGAGAAAAGAAAAAAGATGTCTGGTGGCAAATAGACATTCAATTGGCTTAATACAGGGACTATTTTGCTGCAGTGTAACTGGAGCCTCTTATTAAGAATCTGATGGCACTTCTAAACAAGGAGAGCTGCTCCCTTGGTGGGGGCAATCTCCAATCATATGCCAACATTGCTTTTGACATATTTATGACTCCAATAAAATCTCCCATCTGGTATATTTTAAAATAAAATTGAAAATTTATCACTTTGCTTTAGTTGGTTTGTCGTTCTCCCTGAGAGAAGATAGCCAGGCTGAGATTATTGCATTGGCAGCCTGTCAGCTGAGGTTAGGCTGAGGTGTGATTTAAATTTCAATATTTTCCACATTACAGCTGTCTGGGGTGGGGAAATTACAAGGAGAAAAGCAGAGAGTCTGTTATTTTTATTCATTAGTCTCTCCTGATTTGTTTTGTTTTTCTTTTGGTTTGTTCTGCTTACCGCATAGAGCACCTGGAGAAAAAAGACACTCCCCATTGTTCTGGGTTTCCACAACCTTTGCTTGGTCAGAGTTGTTTAAGAGGGCCAAGGCAGAGCCCAGGTTGTGTCTGTCTCTCTGTGGCTGTGCCATCAGGCTGGGCTGCCATGGCAGGACCAGATCCATCTCCATGTGGGGTACTGTGCAACTTTATAGCATTTAGAGAGACTGCAACTTCTGGCCGAGCTAAGGGAGCAGTGCTGATTCCCATTTCCCTGAGAAAGGACCAAAGGAGAGATATGGAAGGCATTTTGTTTCATTTAACAGGGACGGCTGTATCTAAGCAAGTCTAGATTTCATCACAGCAGAGAGAAACGTGCATTTCTGGAGGCAGAAGCAAACATGCTGTGAATGTGCCTCGCTGTTTCCAGGCCTTTATGATGGGGTTAGGTCGGGTACTTTTAAATGATGTGCAATAGATGAAATGAGTCACCTGCCACAGGATTTCTTTGTGTGTCCATAGCTGGAGTAGGTTTGGAATGTGAAGCAGCTGAAGCTGAGTCTGGTGTTTGAGCTGCAAGCCAGAATCTGTCTGCCAGTGGATCACTGGGATTTCCCATTCAGCCTGTAGTGGACAGAAACTGTGGAAAAGGAGTGTGTGTCTGTAAGCAAAGCTCTCTGAAGGGGAAGGCCTGGGGCAAGCAGCAGAGTGTTCTGCCTCCTGCTTTTGATTCATGCCGGAGTCACGCCTGGCTGCCTGCTCTGGCATTGCCCACTGATGCGTTTGATTAGGTGCATTTGTTTCTGTTTAGCTACTCAATAGTCTGACGGTGAAATTATCAGAGGTCTTATCTGCACAATAAAATGGAGTAAAATGCCTTTATCCTCCAGCTCCAGCAGTTGCTTTGTTGCTCAGGTTGTGACTGGTGCTGCAGTGGAACCAGTGGCTGCCCTCCACTGCAGCTGTAGAGGTAGTAAGGTGAGAGGGCACAGGGCTAATTGAGATTAAGCCCTTTATAAGGGTTGCCATAGTTTGCCCTCCATAAAACGAATTGTTGGGTCCCCTAGACAGGGGGAAAAATGGGAGAATTGCCAATGAATCTATAAATGGATTTTGGCTGCAACAGGGCAGTCCAGACACAGTAGTTTATATAGCTCTAAGATGGCTCTGGGGAATTACAGCAGCAGTGCAGGTGCTTACTCTGGGAGAAGATTAAATTCTGCACATGAACTGTAGGCACTGAACCTGTGTGGGGCCAGCTGTGATCTCAGCCCCACTGGTCTGTGTGCTGTGCTCTGAACTGCAGGGTGAAATGCAGCCCCCAGTGCATTAGGTTAGTTAACTGCAGCCTGCATTTGAGACTAGGGAATTATTTTCTGTGGAGCACATATACAACGCTTATATGCTTGAGCTGGGTGTTTGTGTAGTGTGTTCCTCATTTCTAAAGTGTGCATTTTTGACTCCTTATTATGAGTAATGGGCTTTTGTTCTTCTGATACATGTTTGTGCAGGTGAGTGTATGGTTAAGGATCTGCCTGTGTGCATTTGAGCACAACATAAGTTATGGAGAAGTCTTCTGGGAATACTGTGTTTGTTTATGGTGCTGTGCTTTCTCCAGTGTACATTCTGTGCACATACAGTGCCTGTGCGTGTGGCATTTCATTTGATTGTTCTGTCTTCCTGTTTTCTGGGCTGAACAATTAAGGGTGTTTTTTTGAGTGCATCAGATGTATTATTTCCTTTCACAGCAAGTGTGCATTTGCTAATGTCAAATTTATTCTAAATGGATACACAGGTGCAATTCTTCATTTGGTAGACATAAATCTTTGTTACATGGAATGAATGGATGTTTTGTCTGCACGCTCAGTGTGTGTGTGCTCCCTTGGTACAAATGCTCCTGTTGCCTATGGAAAAAGGTGTGCTTTGCACTGAAAATAATCTGTGCCTGCCTTATGTGCTGTAAATGTGTTTTTGTGAATGTGGGGGTTACAGTATGTGTGCAGGGTATGTAGTAAATGTGTGGCTCTAAAAATCTGTGTGCTCAGTTTAATATTTGTGCCAGGTAAGCACATATTTCCCTGTATTTGCTGCAGACTTACACAAATGTTGAGTCTTCATATTGTTAAAATAACAGAATTGTCCACATATTTTCTAATTTTTTTCAAATGTCCTACAGCTTCCATGGTTTAAATTTCTAAATGTCTCTCCAAGTGATATATGCCAAAACATCAGGAAGGATATTTAAGCAGTTATGTCAGTGGAATGGAACAAAGTCATGAGTTAATGCTTTTCTGATGCTATATAAAAGGGAAAATGGTGAAGAAGGACCACAACTAAAATACAGAATGAACAAGATCAACCAGAATAAAGTCAGGCAGTTTGCTTTTAAACTGGAGACATCTACAGCAATAGAACTCACATGACTCTACTGCTATTTTTATGCCATCCTATGATCACACCATCCTGTCCCAGATCTCCCACCCTCTAGGGTCAGTCCCCAGGAACCAGGAAGGATGATGGAGCCCTCCTAACCTTGTTGCTTCCTCCTGTCTGTCCTGCTAGGTGCTTTGAAAGTGAGTCAAAGCATTCATTATCCCACCATTTATTTTCAATGACATTTTAGAAGACCTGACACAGTAGGAAGGATTGAAGCGCCTGCTGCTTTTCTCTGTAATTATCCAGTTTCCTTGTTGGGACTGAAATTATTGCCCTGCAAGAGGGCAGCGTCCCTATTGCCACGTAAGAGCTACCCAAACACAAACCTGCTTGGCTGCCACCAGCGCCAGTCCACGTATCCAGACACGGAAATGATTTTCCTTGGCTGCTGGGTTCTGCTGGGGAGGGGAGTGTGTGCTCCAGACTGGGCTGGTGAATCTCCAAGCGCAGTTGGGCAAGGTGCTGATGTGCTGGTAGATGGTTACAAAAACCTCTTTTTTACCTCCCTTTTCATAGCAAAAAGTAGTGCACTGAAACAAGGGACTATCAGCTGTAATTAGTCCTCAAACAACATTTGCTGTGGATTGCCAGGAGGACAAAACCTCTGGGATCATCAGTACAGTTGGTTAGAACGTGGTGCTAATACACCAGGGTTGTGGGTTTGCACCCTGTATGGGCCATTCACTGAAAGGTTTGACTTGGGGATCTTTGTGGGTCCCTTGCAGCTCTTAATATTCTGTGGAGGAACAAATACAGGCAAAATGGAAGTCACAGGAATAGGATGATGGTTGAGAAAAAGTCTCACTCAGTTGTGGAGCATCTTCTGTGGCATTTGCTTTTTAGAAGGTCTTCAAGGAGCGTGTGCAGCTATTGCCAAGGGAAGTTAGATCTGGAGCTATCAGAAAACACAAAAACTGGGAACAGCTGAAGTGTCCTCAGCAAAAGGTAGGAGTGTGCCAAGGATGGTGTGAGAGACCAGAGGGAGCTGACAGATTCCTGTAGGGATTTGTAGGACAGCTGCTATTCAAAGCCTGAAGAGTTAACAAATAACTAGTCTTGATGCTCAAGGACTGCCCCTCTGCAGTCTGTTGAGTTTTCTGTCTTCACCTGGGCTGTAAATTCCTCTCCAGAGTGGATGCTGGAGTGGTAGTGGATGAGTAAGGTGAGAGAAGGGGGAAAAGAAGATTAGGTTGAAGGATCAGTGAGGTAAATGATCCTTCAGCCTATGCTAAGAGCTATTTGTAATAAGCAAGGAGGCAAAAGGATCCTGTGTAGCCTCAGGTGTGTATGTGCAAATCCTATCTCAGCCCACAGGGCTTTCCTGGAGCTCAGCTCACACTCCAGCTGCCTGGCCCTCGTTCCCCCTTCCCTTGGCAATGCTGCTTCTCCCCTCCTTTCAGTTCCTTGTGACAGGCTTAGAAATCCTGGGACCCCGATGCTGGAATGGCATTTTGGCCTAGCTGGAATTGTTTATAAATGCAGAGCTTTGATGCTGTCTCCAAAGCCTCCGGAGAGCTGAGAAGGGCTATTTTTCATGTGATGCTTTTGGAGAATGCTATGGGAAAAGGTCAAGGGACAGAGTGGGAATGAGTAGGTCACATACTCATTGGTTTAGCGCACCATGACAGCATTGGTTCTTTAAGATCTCCAAGCCTGCTTTGTAAAAATAAGCACCTCTCAGTGAGCTGCCTGGGAAAGGGCAGGGACACGCCTCCCACAGCCGATGTTCCCGTTCCTCGCCATTCCTTCTCCTGCCCTGGCCTTCGCTGTGTCTCAGCATCCCTGTGAGCTGGGCAGATCCCACAGATGGTGTGCAGCATCCTAAGAAACCTCTTTGCCTTCTGCTTTGACCCTTAGTAACGCAAGAAGATGTTCTGTAAGCAGGGGCCTTCTGCACTCGGCACAAACGGTCTGGCAACAATGCTGCAGGATTTCTTAGTCCATCCCTATGTCACCAGCCTGGGTCTGTGGGCAAAAAGAGCTCAGGCCCGAACAGCTGTTTGCCCTTTGATTTAGCATGTCATCTTTCTCATTTAAACTGGGCTGGAGGGAAGCAGTCTAACAAGTCCCGTTTCCTTTTTCCTCCCTGATTCCCACATGCTACAACTACCAGCCAGAGTGTGGGGGCTATGTGAAGGAACAGGAAGCAGAGGGGTGAGGTGGCAAGTCATTTACATCAGAAATATAAGCTGAATGTGCATTTCCCTACTGCTGCCATCAATCACTTGCATTTCCTGTACGCTACAGAACAGAGGAATGGAGTTTGCTTGCTTCCCACTTCCCCTGGGAATGGAAACACTCATTTGTTTCCCTGCCTAGAAATGCTGATCACTCAAAACATTTATTGTTTCAGAGATACATGCAGTTCTGAAGCTGAATTTTTTCAGCTTCCTCTTATCTGGTCTTCAGAAATGTCTTCAGAAATGTCTTCAGATGTCCTGCAGGCCTGGGGAACGACTGCTCTGGTGGAGATGTGAAGGTGCTGCTGCAGTAGCACAGGAAAGCCCCCAGGCAGCAGAGCAGATGCCTCGCTGCAGACCACTGGCAGACACCCTCTGGTCTCCATCAAACCAGTTGCTTTAGCTTGTTTGTGTGGCCTGGCACCTGATCCAGTGAGATGAGGTTTTTAGAGTCCTAGGTCTTTCTTATTGTTGGAAACTTTTCAGTGACTATTTTATGGGGCTTACAAATTTGTTGAGTGAAAATTATAGTGGGGATGGATCAAGCACATGTTCACTGTTTGGCTCTGTTGGAATGGATGGGGACAACAGAAGAAACAGAACCCAAAATGTGGAACTGGGAAAGGAATAGAAAAAGAAGAAAACCAGAAGTAAGCAGTAGGACAAACTAGACAGTGAATGAAAAGTCTATAGCAAATAGCAGAAAATAACCAAGTGTAGAAGAATCCAGGTAACCTTACACACCATGAAGGTAAAATAAAAATGCTGTGCATTCACTGCCCTTGTGCTACTGTGGAGGTCTGGCATACTTCTGCCATCTTTGATGGGATCTGGTCTCTGATTAAGAAACATCTTCCTCTCATTTAACAATCTCTCATTAGCCAAATTACTTTCCTGCAGAGGAAATGCTGACTTCATTTCTACATGGGGACACTTGGGCTATGGACAGTTTGGGACTCAAGGATAACTGAAGGATGGGGCACTAAAACTCTGGTGTGAATCCTGCAGCCCTTGTTCGGTGATGGCAGGGCACGTCTGAAGCTTCTGTGGTGGCTGGAACTGGGATGTTGTTGGTGTCCAGTTGTAATAAAGAGGCTGGTGAGGCACCATGCCCTTGAAGCACGGTGGTGGCCAGGAAAGCTCTCCTGGCTGTGGGGGCCTGGAGCCCTGTTCCCTGGGGTGTGAGCTCAGCAGCTTTTATGAGCTTAGCCACTGTGGTCTGGGCAGTAACTCAGAGGGGTCCTGTCAGGAAACCCAAGGACTGGAAGGAAATGCTGCTGGTGACTCAATAGGCAGAGCTCTTCCCTCTGTTGATGTTGGAGCTGAGCCACACAGACACATCCCTCCATAATTACCCACCAGTTACTTACAGTCCATGCTTTGTAACCACTGGCATTCTCCTGTGTGGATTTCTAAGGCTCAAATCCATCCCGGGAAATCTGATCTCACACCAGTGCTTGCAGCCTCTGAGAAGCCGAGATGTGCTTGGCCCACGTGAACACGTCTCAGGCATGTCCAGATATTGTGACCATGCAGACAAATCATGGATTCGTTGCTGTGGCTCTGGCAGTTCTGCCTGCCCGGGCATGGTTGGGGTGAGATTACATGCACAAAACCCCAGAGATGTGTCATTAGCCACCGGGTTTCAGCCTGGTGAGGAGCTGTGAGGTGTCCGGGGAGCTGTCGGGGAAGGGATGGCCTGGGATGACAAGCACCGTGCCAGAAGACAACTCCCCGCGGTGGGCTTGAGCGCGGGGGACCTCTGCTGGGCACCGGGGAAGCGGCTGAGCCCCGAGCCGAGCCATCTTTTCCGTGTGTTCTTTTCCATTTGCTCATTTCAGACATGAACTCATGCGATGACTTCAGCTCTAGACATAAAACACTGTTTCAGCTGTGTTAACTGCAGTGAATAGTTGCACCTTTTTTTTTTTTTTTTCTTTCTTAATGATCCTCCTGGAACTAGGGAGGTGCTTTGTAAAGCTGACACCATTTTCGATCTGTATTGATTGCCGTGTGATATTAGTGTATTTTGTTGCATCTGCTCCCTTATGCTGAGAAGTTCCTACTTCAAACTCCTTGTAAATCTGTTTGACCTGCCCTTGTGCTTCCATCCAGCCACAGTGGCTGCTTCTTCTCCCTTGCTCCCCACCAGCCCAGTGTAGTTGAATTTGGTGAATGCCATTAACTGATGTGATTCTTCCCTGTGGGGGTGGTGAGACTCTGGCACTGGGCTCTTACAGACCCTGTGAAGCTGTGGGTGCCCCATCCCTGGTAGTGTTGGAGGCCATGGACTCTCCTGCTCTATGGAAGCTGTTCTTGCCCATGGCAGGGGCTTGGAACAAGTTGGTGTTTGAGGTCCCTCCCAACCCAAACCCTTCTATGATTCTGCAATACCCTTATCCAGCTTGCCAGCAAATGCAGAGATAGCCTGCTTGCTCCTATCAGAGTTATTTCTGTGTAATTATTCTCTTTGCTGTGGCTGGCAGAGGGACCAGCCCACCCATGCAATGGATATGTCCTGGCTCTGCAGCAGCACTGCCTTCCTGTCCTTTTTTTGAGAACAGTGTTCTCTAGAATCTTCTTGGGTAACAACCAGCAGCAGGAAAATCGTCTCAGCTCTCATGCTCCTCATGGGGTTTAGTCACTGCCACTTCAGAGGTCAGGGACTGTAGTCTCCCAGGGATCTGTTTTTGTGGCTTGATGAGTGATGGGCTGGGAACTGGAAAAGCTGGGCTGGACATCTTGAGGGGTGCTCATTTGGGGTAAGTCACTTTGGGCTAATCACAGCGATGTGCAAACCAGGGATAATGGGCTGACTCACCTTTGCAGAGAGCTCAGAGAACTCAGCTGACACTGCCTTTTTCTGCCACCTCCCAGCTCCAGCAATGGTTCAGGACCTCCCTGAGGACTCTGACAACAGTAATTCTACTGGTCTATTAGGAATCACAGCTATACAGCGGGGCTCTTCCTTCTCTGCCAGTGATGCTCAGTAACTGTACACAAGTTACCACAACATCATCATTGCCATCATTAGGTTGCTGTGTGAAATCACCACTTAGTGTGTTTGCTGAATCAGCTCTTTCCTGGCTTCCACATTAGAGCTGACTGATCAAAACTGATGCTATCCTGCAAAAAAAGCTAGAAAGCTGAGATTTCTTTTCTGCCCAAATTCCCTTCTGTATTTTTATTATCTGTCAATGTAGTAAATTTTCTGAAGTCATGAGCTGTTACAAGCTGCTAATGATGCTGTATACAAAGAGCTGATGGAAAGATTGGCTTAGAAGAACCATGGGATCCCAGACAACTTCTGGATAAAGGATTCCAGTAGAGACTGGACCTTGAAGTTAATGTCTCAATCACCAATGAACCTCCTCGCGAAACTTCCAGCTCTCATGTCTGAAGGAGGCAATGTGTATAAAGCAAGGGGTGGTTGTTTCTTTAAGGCCCCCTGCACTGCTCCTCTCTTCATTATCCTGCTGACACAGATTTTCCTCTCTAACTCAATTTCAGTGCACCTGCTCATATAAACTAGGCTGCACTGGGTTCTCTCAAGCTGAGCTCATGTATGGTAACAGAGGCAGCACCCAAAAACACATTCCTAGGCTGACAGGAGTCCTTAGAATGCAAGCAGAAGCCTTGCTTCAGCAGCCCCACAGATGACCCACAGAAACCAGTCAGGAAGTGCCTTTGGCTAAAGGTCAGGTCACCTGACATAGGAAAATGCAGGGATATTTTAGAGAGGTAGCAGTAGAACAGGAGGCTTCCCTATTGGAGCTGGGTATTCACTCTGCCCATATATCATTACTATTGTCTTATATACTCAGTACAAACCTAGTTACCAATACATGCTAAAAGCTTTGAACTCAGATTCAATATCAAACCAGACAAGTTGACTTGAAATGTGAATTCCCACATTATATTTTACTTGAGCCTCTAGGTCAACCTTGTCTTAGTCCTGCTTTAACCTGAGTTAAGTAATGTGGGTTAGTCAGCCTGTATTCAGAACACATATTTTCTTGGTTTTTAAAACCCATTTTTGTGTAACCAGAAGGACTTAGAGATGCATAGGAAGGCCTCTGTGGTCAAATTTCAGGAAGGCAGAGTGTGCCAAGTGGGAACTGGTTAGAGCTGTGGAGGAAGCTGGCAAATAGCTGGAGAAGCCTGAGAGTTTGGGGGCAGCAATGTCCACTGTGCCTATGCACATTTACAGCTTGTTGTAGTTGTGATGAAAAACAATAGTCTCATAAAGTGTTCCTGTGGCAGCTCGTTTTGCCATTCTGCACGCCTGGAGAAGGGAGGCACTCAGTCAGAAGGATAGGTGCAGCTGGATTTATATCCAACTTCTGGAACATAGACGTGATCCCTGGCAGGATGTTCCTCCTGTCAACTTTCTGTGTGGCAGACCTCCCAAAATGCCCCTCCTGGCACGCTGCTGATGCCATTCTGTGCTGTTGGCTGTTCCCTGTGGCTCAGGGCTGTACCTTGGGCCCTGTTCTGCCCCAAGGTACACCTGTGAGCTTTGGGCAAGGCCAGTGTGACACAAGGACCTGCTGAAGTGTTCCCCAGGCCCCAGGAATGGACAGAGCAACTGTGGTGAGGTTCCAAATTACACTGCAGGAAGGCAGGGTTCCTTGGAGTCTGGATGGGGGCTAATCAATGCACATTCATCATTAATTTATGCATAGAAGGGGCTTTTGGAGTGGAGTTGTCGTGCTGGTTTTGATAATGCTAACTCTACCCACCCTGCCAGCTGCTGCAGTGTCGAGCCAGTTTGTGTTGCTGCATGCAGAATTATGGTGCTTTTGTGGGAATATTATGTTCCCTGAATAGAACCCCACAGAGCAATTTGCTTCATCCTTACAAACCCATCCAAATAACTGGCAGTGCCTTACAAATACAAAACAATTGAGAAAATAAATGTATTATACTGTACATCTGTGACAAAACAACGCTTTCATGTGCAAAGAGAGAAATGTGTTTGTTTAACTTACGGTCTCCCTTTTGGAAATAAATGCATTCATTTAAATCAAAATGGGATGTTCTTCACTATTACAGTATTTTACATGCCAGATGTAAGAAATATGCTGCTTGAGGAGCAGACAAAAAACTTGGAGTGGTTGATTTTACCAAAAGCATGTATGTAGTGCCTTATCCTAGACCATGCCTCTCTTCCTGCAGCGTGTCCTCTGCTGGAGTGGGAACCTCCTGGCTTTGTGCATCAAGGATCTGTGTGCAAGAATTTTGGGAGTGTAGCAGTCTGGTGTCCTGTTTGCACACAGGAGAGCTTATTTTCCACCTGGGTTGTGCCCAGAAGAGAGTGCAATCTGCAGCCACGCAGCGGAGCCTTGCAGTGCCACGATCATGGGGCAAATTCCCTGCAGGAGTTGCAGCAGTCCAAAAGATTTTTGATCCTTTACAGTTTTTGTGTTAAAGAAACACTGGTTTCATTTATATGCAGCGGTAGAAGTGTTAGATGGGGAAGCATAATCAATAAAATACAGGTTGAATGTTTTAATATTTGTTTTAAAAATGTGCCCCATCTTGTAATTTTCATCTTTTTAAATGGTTGAGCTCTTGTAATGAAAGTCTGCTGCATTTCAGTTTACACATAAGCTTAACATCATCAAGCAAAGTTTGTTCTGGGAGTTAATATTTGCATTTTTGAAAGCAGCAGCCTAATCCAGAGCAAAACCAGCTGAGAAAGTATTATAATATAGCACATTACCAGCTGTCTGTTGGTAGGTGTAAGAATTGTCAAAAAGGTGCTGAAACTTGGTGTCAGTGGTTTTCCAAGGCTGGAGTTTCTTCCAATTCAGTTTGAAGATCACTGCTGTCAGGAGTAGGAGCTGTAAACAGAAATTCCAGGAGGGATTATTAGAAGGAAAAATAGCAAGAAAAAGAAAGTATACACCTGATCTTTTCCAACCTGATCTTTTAATAATAATAATGCTCAGACCACCCTCTGTGCTTCTTGTTCTTCCTTAATTGAAATCACTTCTCGGATTATAGATGAGAAGGAAAGAGTCAGGAGTTTCAGCCCCCTGCCAGCGTTGGCTGGCACACACTGCTCTGTAATGGGATTTTTTCACATGTATCATCAGGGCTGGGCGAGCATTTGATTGTATTTGTGTTTCAGTAGCTGGAGGGCCACAAGTTGAGATTCCCAATTCAGCAAGTCTAGCATTAATAAATACTCTTTAATTCAGCTGGAAAGCATCGTGGTCTGCATCCTCCCTCTCTGGTGTGTTCTATCCATCTTCCTCCTGTATCCAGCCAGGCAGAGGACTCCTTATACCCTGCAGGAGACATGTCACCTTTCTGAAAGCCAGCACCTGTGTATTGACTGATTGACCAGCAGGGCTGTGCAGCAAGGGTAGTTTGGCCTAGCTCTCCTTTTCCTCTGGATGGATTAATCAAATACTTCAAATAATTGCTGCAGTTGTGATTAATGTCAACTGCATAGCTAATCACCCAGGAGAATAACATGACTCTGTTTGAAAAAAACCAGCAAAATCCTGTAAATGAGTTAATTATTTACTCTGCTCACCTCTCTAACCTTGTTATGCTTGTAAATGAATAGAAATATTGATCTTGGAGCTGATTTTTGTGTTATCCATCTTGCCTCAGTTTAATTGGGGGGTTCAGTTGTAATTTTGTGCCCTCCTTTTGACCAAGGACGTGCTCCTTCTGCTTTGATTTGATGTGACCTGTGGGAGCGGGGCTGGCTGGACCATTGGGGCTGTAGCTGACCCCAGGGTTTTTAGGGCATCCCTGAGTTCGTAGTTCCTACTCTCCATGGGCCACGGTGGCCCCTGGCAGCAGCACCTCCTTGGCCACCTCTCTCGGTAGCAGACTCTACCACCCAGTGGCTGCCGCTGTTAAAACAATCTCGTTCCCTCCCATCAGCTTCAACTCACGTCCCATTTTCCCATGTTCTCGAACTGCCTCAGTACATTTGCCCACCGCACATGGACAAAGGACACTTTAATTGCAGCCCTGGCTGCTCTAACACATTTGTGCCCCCTGGCAGTGCAGTGGCAGGGGCTGCAGGCTCGCTCACAGAGGTGTCTGCTCTGTTCCCTGCCCTGGGACAGAGACCCCAGTGCCTCCCCAAGGAGCTGCTGCAGCCAGGGTTTTGTGCCCCAGCATTCTTCCCCAGCTCAGGAGGGCCTGGCAAAATGTGGGACTCTCAAAGTGACAAAAACATGCCAGTTTTAGGAACATTATCAGGGATGTACCACCACCAGCAACACAGAAAGCTCCTCTGCTCTTATATTTGTGCAAATATAAGTAAAAGAACCTTTAAAGCCAGCTGCTGTCTGTGGTCATGTCAACTCCCTGGGCTTTCATTTCCTTGCAGTTTGGATTTCAGAAAAATGTTGGGTGTTCTCAGCTTTGGAAAGGCTGCTTTAGACACTGACCAGAGACCATCAGCTTGTGTAAGACAGAGTTGAGACAAGTCCCATGATGAACAGGTACTGTTTGCTGGCCACGATGTCATGTTTTCCTTGCAAAGACTCCGTTTCAGGAAGCAGGGAAAAGCAAGTGAACAGTTCCTACAATATCCCTGCAATATCAGATAGAACCTGAGAGGAGGCTGTAGCCAGCTGGGGGTTGGTCTCTTCTCCCAGGTGACAAGGAACAAGACAAGAGGAAACAGCTTCAGGATGCACTAAGGGAGGTTTAGATTGGATATTAGGGAAATTTTTTCACCAAAAGGGTTGTCAAGCCCTGGCTTGCCCAGGGCAGTGGTGGAGTCACCATCCCTGGAAGGATTTAAAAGCTGTGTGGATGTGGCACTTGGGGACAAAGGTTAGCAGTGGCCTTGGCTGTGCTAGGTAAATGGATGGACATGATGATTGTAGGGGTCTTTTCCAACTGACACAATTCTATGATTGGGGAAAAAAAAGAGCCCTCAGCATAGAGGGACCATGATGGCTTTCTGTTCTGCATCAGAATGTAGTGAACACAAAAGGGCAGCAGTTTCTAGCAGAGCTCTGGAAGAGATGTTCATGTTTCCCAGCAAGGCAGACACAGCTCCACCAAAGCATCCTGATGGCCAGACACAGGAACGAGTATATTAGAGCCAAAGACTTTGTGCCAGGCTCCATCGTCAGTCCCTGCCCAGACACAAATGGTCTGAGCTGGTGCTGAGAGAGCCAATTTTTTTTTATTTTTTTTTTTTTTTTTTTGGCAGCAGGAGGCTGAGTTATATATGTAGCCTCAGGGCTGTATGGACTTGGTACAGACATGGCTGGTGCTACAAAGATAAAATAAGTAAAATAAACAAAGTAGCATTTTTGCTGCTGGACTCAGTGGCTTGACTTTGTTCTGATGTGGTCAGTGCCAGGTGCCATCATGGGAACTTGGCTGCAATTCAGCTGGTGAAACTTGATATGTTTTCTTGTAGCTTTTGGATGTGGCTGTATTTTCTGGCAGCTGGGGAAAATGGCTTTGAAAAATAATAGTGGCTTTTAAGTCAAATTAGTGTCCACATTCACTCCATGCTACTAGAAGCCAATCAGTTTAAATTCCTACTTGGGAAATGAAATTTCTGTCTTGATGGCCACTCTCTGTAGCCCAGCTCTCATAACTGCTACTTGTTTTTCACCCCCTTTCTTTCCTTTCTGGAAAGAAATGTTGAAGAAATGTTTGATTGCTGAGATGTAGGATCTGGTGTGGTTTTCAAGGCACCCATGCTTGTGCCTCTCTCCTTTTGTATAGGACCAGTCTTACAGGAGCAGAGAGAAAAAAAAAAAAAAAACCACCGAAAGTTGGTGAAGCTTTAGGACCTGCCTTGAGCACAGTTCAGCTCATGAAAACCACCAGTGCCTGCTCTCAGCAAGGCTCCTGATTCCAGCTGTCCTGCCTGGACTGAGACAGGTGGGTAGTGAGAATCCATGGGGGAGCCATTACAGGCTATTCCAGGTGAACAGAAAAGGGAAAGAAGCAAAGCTGCCTGTGAATAGACAGAATCAGGAGAGCAAGAGGTAGATGGGCTGCTGAAATAATGCTGCCTTTAACTGTGAATAAGTAACAGCATCACAGGAGGCATTCAGGGCAGCAATTTTGGAGGGGTAAAAGGAAGGTTAAAGATTACATTTAGGATTAGGATTAGGAAAATTGGGACCCCTAAGGCACACTCAGTGAATGCTGGAGATAAAGGCATATGCAAAACTGGCTCTGTCTGGAGTAACGACTGCTAATTAGGTGTGTGTGATACACTTCATCGTTTTTTGTATTAACACCTCTGTATTTAATATTTATGCCATGTGCACATATAATATACAATATCCATGTTATTAGCAGATTAGATGTTATGCAGACTAATTCCTTGGATTTATGGAAGTCTTAGAAGTTGCTGTGCCAAGAGAAAGGTTTCCTCTGGCAGCTCTTTACATCAGCTCCTGTGCAGGAGCAGCTTACACAGGAGGCATCCCTGTCGTGCTGAGTGCCTGGCTGTGAGTGCAGCCTTTACTGGGGCCGTGCGTTTGGCTGGAGCTCTCCCGCCCTCCCCGAACGCTCAGGGATAGTGCAGGCTGTGTGAGCACGCAATGCAGATGCTGGGGAATGAAGAAAGTGGGAAAGGAAGGAGCCAGCCTGCCTCTGTCATCCTTTGCAGAGAGCAGAGGAAGGCATTAGCAGCCTCCAGAGGGAGTTTCACTGCTCAGCTGGTCCCCAGGCGCGGGCAAGTGGTGCCTCAGGGAACCTTGTGATGGATGAGCCTGTTTTACTTAGTTCTGTCGTGGCCCTTCAGAAGGCTCCTGTTTCCTGTTTGCTTTGAAAAGACTGGGTTCACTGTTTGCTGAGTTGGTGTGAGGGTGTCAAACCCTGCAGAGGAAGGGATGCACCAGAACAAACCCCCTCCCATCTGTGCCAGGAGCCTGTGTAGCTCTGTGCCTGCCAGCCCTGGGCTCTGCCAGGGGGGCTCAGGTGGCCCCAGGGGTGAGACTCATCAGCTGCACCTCAGGAGCTTTGTGCTGTGGGGATCAACTCACACAGCCACTGCTTCCCTCCTCTAGAGCAGGGACAGCTCTGCTGTGTAAGGGTTGACTGAGTTGTTTTGTAAATCTCAGCAATAAAAACGTGTCTACAATCACCCAAATAATGGAAGGAAAAGATGAGAGCATAAAATGATTATGCTGGTGAAAGAAAGGAGGAACTAGTGGAGTCTGAAAGATACAGGCAGGTGACCAATGGGCCTCGTGAAGCAGAACAAAATGCATTATTATTTTTAATGGAAATTCAGCAAAGGCTCTGTAGATGTGCTGGGCAGAGGGTGAGTAGAGAAATTGCTAATTCTGTGCTGTTGGACGTGAAACCAGCTTTGTTCCACTGCTCAGGCAAATGGATGTGGCAGCTGGAAAGGACTTTCTGGCAAGGGATGGGAGGAACCTCATGTGGGGATTTCACTTCACACCTGCCAGCTTTTCTTCCCATTTGCACCACAGGAGTCCACTGTGCTGGTGTGAAGTCCCCTGCAGAGGATACGTCTCAGAAATTTCAGTGTGACACTAATTCCAGGCTCCTTCCTGCCCCTCTGGCTTGCACATCAAACCTCGCTACACCACATGCTCCCTCTGGCTTGCTTAGTCCCCAAGCAACCTTCCTGACCTAGGCCATCCTCCATCTAGTATCCTCCCAGTGTGCTCGAGCCTTGCTGCCCTCAGAAAATTTCCTGCATGTAGGACTTGCAATAAAAATGTAGCATCTCTGGTAAGCAGGTTAACTATTTCTTCCAAATTACAGGTAGCTAAAGCTGTGTTTAGCTTCAAGCTCATAAATTAGGGAAGGTTCTGATGCCACCACCAAGGAGCAGAACTGAGACTTGCACAGATTCTGAGGTCTTCTCTCTTCTCCTTTCTTCTGGGTGGAGTGCCTAAAAAAATGACAATAACGTCACTAGGATATGTGATGGAGTGTCACACAGGACACTCCCAATGTGCTTAGTGCTCCTTAGAAAATGGTTCCCAACACCTATTCCAGAGGCTAGAGAATTTGACACATTTAAAAAATCAAATATAACAAAAACCCAAATCAATCTGTGTGCACGGGGAGAGCACTCCCAAGAACAGCATTTGCTGAGAAAGAAAGAGCATTTACTCTGTTCCAGGCAGAACACAAGTAATTAAGGCACAGCACCTGCCCAAGGCAGCTCCCAAGATTGCTGGTTGGCCATGTGGGTAATGTAGAGTGATTTGGGTGCTGACAGTGGCCTGTGACGGTATTTAATAGAAAATAGTGGCTGGGTTATTATTTCTGGGGGGTTTAACCATCCCAGATGCATGACTTGGCACAGCCCAAGCTTTCCTGGCATGAAGTCATGCTACATGTCTTGGAGATGCTGAGGACTCCTGAGCCACGGGGTAACTGTGGCAGCCGGGGGGGGTACAGGTGAGGGGAGCACTGCTTTCCCCTGAGGAGAAGCAGGTAACAAATGCTGGATCTCAGGGTGCACCTGATTACTTGTGCCAGGTCCTCTTTTCTGACAGGTTCCTGTGCCAGGATGGGCTGCACACTGTAGAGCTGCATGTTCTCATTTTGGCTCAGGCAAATTTTCCCTGTCCATGCCTGCGTAGTCTAAATACTGGGCATCCACCCTGCCCTTTGTCTGGCATTTCAGGGGTCATGTGAGCAGTGCCAGGGGCTTCATGGAGAAGCACTGTGCCCTAGTACAAAACCAGGAGTGTTTGCACACACAGCTCAAGCTGCATCTTTAGGCCACAGGACCAGGCTCACCTCCCTTACAGCCCACCAACATTAGGCATTTGCTTTGTAATTGCCAGTGCCCAAAACCTGATTTCTATGCAGGGTCTGCAGGGAGAGGAAGCAAGAACAAAAAGAGAGGGAGCTTTTAGGATTTGCTTTCTCAGTGGCAGTTCCTTCTGATCCTTTGTGCATGTGCTTGGGGAGTGCAGGAGTGGAGGGGATGCCACTGCTTCCCTCAGTGCTCCAGAAGACTAATGGACCTTGACAACTGCAGCACAACATGGAAACCATTAGAAAGGGAGGAGTGATTAAAGCCCCAACCATCCCAGCATTCCCCTGGGCTCTTAACCCCGTGTTGGAGCTGAGTAGCCCAGCAATGCCTCCTCCCAGTCTGCACAATTAACATCTCTTGTCACTAATTGATTCCTGTGGTGCTCACAGGACAATTAGAATTTAAATTGCCTTTTACAAAGGTCATGAAAACATGATAAAAGACGAATCTATTAGGGAGGATCACTCAGGAGTCTCTCTCCTTTTCTGCAGCGCTGGCTGTTCATTATCATACAGACATGAGTGAGGAGAGCTGGGAGAGGGGTTCATGCCTTGGGTTCATTTCTTGATTGTAGTTCATGGCAGAGGCTCAGCTCTTTGTGACTTGTGAATATTCTTGCACTGAAGATGGCATTTCATTTTTTACTGCCTCTTGTAGAAGGTTTTTTGTGCCTGTATGTGCTATGTCTTTTCTGGTAAACTTGAAATGCTGGTTCTGTGCTTGAATCTTGAATTTACTGCAGAGGGGAACCTACAGTGTTTGCAGTGTGTGGGCAAAAGATCTGCCTTTGCAGGACAAAGGTGTCCTAGTACAAACCTGTCTTGGTTCCCAGAGGGTGGAGTAATGGATTAAAATCTGCCAGGAATCCCTGGAAAGCACAGGAAGTGAGGGAAGAGCTGAAGTGTTGTCTGCACAAGGGTGCATTGAGGATCTGAGGTTCAGCACTACTGTCACTCCAGCTTTCCGGAAAGCAGTCCCCAGTGAAGAGGTCCTAAAAGAAAATGTATAAAGGTGAGTGTGTGAAGGCATCACTTCTAAGCCCATACTTGCAGCTTTCCCCACCTGCAGCTGGTACTTCTAGGAATGGCATGACAACTTCAGGAACCTCTGGAACTCCTACCATCACATCTGAGCTGTCCAGGTGCAAACCCTGGACCCAGGTGTCTGGAGCTTCAGGGCTCAGCAAGCTGCCTGCATTTTGTCTTCAAAGCAGGATATGGCAATTTGGGCTGAGCCTACGGGGGGGTGGTACATTGCTGGCACAAGGAATATTCAGAGTTGTCACCCTCAAACCTCAACAGTGGGAAGAGATATAAAGTTTGTGTGCCAGGGTTAAGGCAATGTCTTGTGACTGCAGCGATGCAGCCTGGCACGGATCTTGGCAGGTTACCTAATTCATCTGCCCTCTCAAAGGCAGGACCAGCTCCACCTGTTATCCCTAACCTGTTATCCAGGAAACCTCCCACACAACACTTTTGCTGCAGTGAGGATAGGGATGAGGGGCAGATCACCTCCTGTAGGGAATCAGCACATCTTGTTCTGACACACCTGGCCCTGCCTCAGAGCCAGCAGTTTGGACAAGCTGTATTTCAGGCCTGGGTACAGTGAAAAGCAGTCTCAAATCCTGCAGTTCAGTCATTGCTCTTCTGTCTTGTATGCCCCAAGTGTGGGGTTTGACAGGAAAAACAAAGTTTGAGAGCCACTACTGTGGTCCAGAACCTGCCTCATGTAACTACAGCAATATTTCATGCTGAGAGAGAAAATCTAGCCAGAAAGTCCAATTGCCCATCCCATCCTATCCCAGTGGCATTCCCATTATAAAGAAAGCTGGCTGACTATTTGAGAAACTCATGTCCTTTCCAAGTCCTGCCTTTGACTTCTTGCTATTCTGGTTATTGAAATTGATTTTGCACTCCAGGCATGGGATTTTCCATTGCCAAGTTTAATGTCGAAGATAATAGAAATTATGTTTCCACTCGCACATAAATCTCAGGGCTGTTTGTGCTCAGATGACTGGACAGTAAGTACAGGTGAAATTGCTCCTGTGATTGTTTCAGTAAAAGTGTATTATTGTTGTAAGGTTTTCTAAAGTGTGTTTAACTGGTTTACACATATTTCTAGCAGTCACCGAGTGGGTTCTTTGTTGAGTTTTTTTTTCTATTCCAATAAATATAAACCTCTAAGCAGAGCATCTAATTTTTCTTCTTGACAGGGTGGTAAATCAGCTGGCTTTGGCAGCAGGCCAGAGAGTGAGCAGCAACTGCCCACCCAGTTGTGCAGTGGCCCTCTGCTGTGCTTGCCCTGCAGTTTGGGGCTTGGAGAAGCCATCCTGTGCAAAAAATCCCGAGGAGCTCTCTGCTTTTGCACCCCTCCCCATGTGGGACAAGCATCAGGCTTTGTTCTGACTGCAGCACAGCCTGTCTGCACTAAAGCTTGCCATCATTAGTCAGCACGCTCAGGACCTGGCTCTAACAAGCTTGGGAAAGAATAAGCAAAGGTCAGTCTCTTGAGCTTTAAGGGCAAAACAGCCAGAGAAGGTTTCTTCAGCTCCCAGGAGCCAAGGGAGATAATGGTGTTAGTGTGAGGCCCCAGGGATCAGTCACACAATTATGGCCTGAAGGCACTCCAGCCTTTGGGGTCTCCCTGTCCTAACCCAGCAGCTTTTTCTGCTCCCGGGAGGGAGGATTTCTCTTTTTCAGAGTGCATGAGATAATCTCACACTTTACAGGGATAGAAGAGTGGAAGGAAGGACTCCAGAGCGATGCAGAGACTGAAGCCTCCATCCACTCCAGCTCCAGGCTCCTCTGGTCAGATGTGAATGTGCCCAGCTCTGCAGTGCTCACCTGGGTGACATTCCTGTGATCTGGAGCCCTTGGTCAGCTGCCCAAACAGCTCCATGTAACCTGGCCAGCTGGCTGCCACCCAGCCCTGCTGCCATCTGCTGCCCTGTGCCTCTGTTGTGTCTGGGCCCTGCATGCCAAAGATGCTTCCTGAGGGAAGCCCAGACCCCGATAGCTCAGGTGTTCAGAAAATATTCTTCCTGCAATAGAGTGCCAGCCCCAGCAGCCAGGGCATGCTGTGTGTGGATCAGAGCACTGCAATGCATGCAACACATTTCTTGAGTGGTTTCCTTTCTGTCCTGACCCCACACCTTTTTGTGCTCTGCATGTCTCATGTCCTTGGCTTAAGGAATATCATTACTGTGTCAGGTAGTGCCCAGCATGGTGAGGCCTCAGCTTGAGCTGGTATTTTAGGTATCGCTGAGCAGTTAAAAATGCTGCACTTGGCTAATTTTTGCATTTGTATGCATTTGGCAGTGCTGCTTTGGTGTATTACATTGTTTCCCTCCCAGAGATCTTAACTTTGGCTGGGAGCAAAGGGACTCCATTTATCTATTCCTTGCCTTGCAGGGGATTGGTGAAACTCAGCTAGCAAAAACTTGTAAATTGCTTGGAGATCATTAGAGGAAAAGTGCTGTAAAAGAGCAAAGTATTATTTATTAATGTGCCTCTGTCTTACAGTGCCAGAAATATCAAGCTTCTAATTGTGCAGACTTGTAATCTGAGTAACTTCCTGGATTTTTTTTGTCTTTGTTTTGTTCTTGGATTGCCTTGGTAAATAAATTCATGGAGCAGTCAGTGCAGAGTGGCACACGGGAGTGGTGTTTAAAAGCCAAGTCTGTCAGATAGAAGGCAATGGGATGCCACAGTGTGACTTTCAGCTTTCCTCTGGCTGCTCTAATCTCTACTGCCTCAGTCTTATCCTCTGCATCTAAACTTGCTTTTCCCGTGTCCTTGTTTAAAACCTGACCTCTGCTCAGGAGAGGCGTGTGTGACACAGTATAACAAAAGTGAACAGAGACCTTACACTGCAAGGATCACTCCATCAGCCACATGCAGCCACTGATAAACTCTGGCATTGCCTGGAAATTTGCACTATTCCCACTTCTGGGCAGGGGATGAATGATACGGCTGAAGGGCACAGAAGGGAGAAAATCCTCCCCCTCATCCCACTAGCTTCAGCTGGCACAGGGAGGTGGGAGCTGGCAGTGCTGTGGGCCTGCCTTGCTCTCAGACCATGCCAACAGCTCTTGCAGCCAGTTTGAGGTGACAAGGATGGCTGTGAGCTGAGTGTAGTTACTCCAGGAGGAGTTTGACCAAACAAGATGCAGTTAAATGTCTTTTGTGAAAGTGCTGAAGTCAGGGTTTTCCTCTGTATGACAGCTGTCTCCAGGTGAGTGATATTAGGGGCATAAGCAGCTGCCACTTTGTCCATCCCACCAGGATTGGACAGGAATCTTTCACATACTTGCCTCTGAGACTGTGGAAAGGTGGAAGGAAGCCTGGTATTGCTACAGGCTGCTCTACAGAGGCTGATGCCAGATGCTGTGGCTGGTGGGATGATATCAAGTGATCCACAAAGAATTGGCAAACACTGTGGTGTGTGGGTTTAAAATTGAACCTTGTGTAGTATTTCTAACGTGCAATGAGGAAATTCCTCCCCCCTCTCTCTCAGTATCTCTCCCTTTGCCTGTCTTGTTTTAGTTGCCTCAGAAACGTGGCAAGGCTCAGTCTGCTCCTGTTTTCCCAAGTGGATGGGCATCTAGCTGCTTGCTCCTGCATTTCTGGGGTCTGGGACTGGCTCTACGAATACATCGTTCATAGGCCTCTGAGATCATCCCATTTCATACAAAATTCACCAGAAGCAGCAGCAATTTCTGTGTGTTCTCACTCTTTTCCAGCTCTGGCTGATCAACACCAGCTTTAAAATGTTTGTATTGGCTGTCAGTGAAATGTAGAACTGCTCTGGAGACTTCCCTTTCTTCTGGGCTACAAGATATGAACAGCACAGTCTTCTGCCCTCCATGTCCCCCACATTTCTGTCTACTCCTTCCCAAGTTTGCTGTGGGATTCTGAAGGCTGCAAGACAGCAATTTCATGGCAAAATCCGGGGGATGAAATCCCATATCCATCAACATCACAAGGAAACCTCCAGGTTGAGTGGTGAGCATGTCTCCAGGCAGTCCTAGGGGGTTATACCTCAGGTGTGGTGATCAGACAGCTCCTCTGTGCTCATCACCTAGGCCTGGGAAAGAGAGAATATCCACTGTTCTGACCTTCCCACTGAGGCCAGCGCTGAAATCCCCCAGTCTCCCAGGGATGGGCTTTCATTTGGCAGCAGAATTTAGAACTGCATCTGATTTATCCCTCAGCTGTAGCCATCTGCCTTTTCTGCTCTCTCACAGCCTCACTTCCCATTCAATTAGCACCATTCCCCAAGGGACTCAGGTATGCCACGTGAGAGGGAAGGGAACAAATGGTCTGTGCTTCAAGGGAGAAAAGGGAATGTCAGGTCCTAATTCAAGGCTGTGGCAGCTTGGTCTTTCCTCATGAGACAGCACTTGCATTCTGTAGGAGAGGAAGTCACTGATATCTGCCATTGGCTTCCAGAGGGTCCATGAGCAAATGTAAAACATCTGCAAATGCTGAGGGCCACAAAATGTGCTCCAGAGAACCATCTTCAGTAAAAGCTGCCCATTGCTTAGGCATTATCACTCAGGCCTATTCCCTTTAGCTATGCTTACAATCTTCAGTGCAGCGATTCAAACACTCTCTGGTTTGTTTCAAAGATCTGGCTGACACTGAAAAGGTGCATTTTAAGCATAAGAGCATTTAAGGAGCTGTGTTTATACTTAAGAAAGGAGATCCATGTTTCAAAGGTGTAGGTGAAACGACATCGAAGTGGAAGAGGAAGAAAACAGCACATTTCTTGACTCTACAAAGATTTCAGAAGTATTTTGAAACCTAGAGAAACTCTGCACTGCAAAATCTGTTTTCCTCATGTATTTTGGCTGAGATTTCCAATTATTTTTGCAACATGACCACAGTCTGGAGTCTGAAGAGAGAATGTGGTGGAGTGTGCTGCTGCATTCAGTGGGCAAGGCTCGGGTGTTGCAGGAGGGAGATGCAGGTGAGGCTCACAGAGAAAATTGGTATTCACAGGGATGCTCTCCCTGTGCATCCAGGGACAGTGTACAAGGATGTACAATTGGACAAGGATGCCCTCCCTGTACTTGGGACTGTGACTGCACCTGGCCTGGTTTTACTGAGGATGTGTCTACAGTTCAGGAGTTGGCAGAAACAAACCCTGCAGACTCAAATGAAGACTCGAATTCCATCCCAGGATCCTCAGCATGGAAGTGATCTCTTGTGCCTTAAGCACAGGAGGGGTGGCTCCTGGGCTGGTCTTTGAGCCTGTTGCTGAAGAGGTGGAGGCTGCTGAGGGCCTTGCTGAAGTCCCAGTTACTGCCTGGCAGCAGAGCTCATGCAGCCTGGTCAGCAGTGATCCCACCCTGTCCTGCCCAGCCCAGCTCGGAGCACTTCTGGGTTCTCAAAAACATCTGTATATTCAAGTTACAGAAACTTAACACTCTTGCTTCCATGGCTTCTACTCCCTTCAGCTGATGGCTGGTGACTGATCCCTTTAGTGAGGGGCCTTTGAAGTTATTATGAGACTCATTAAGGTAATTAAATGAACTGCACGGTTGAAGCCTACCAGGAGTGTTCATGTGGCCACCTATGTTCACATTGGTGCATAGAAGGCAAGAGGCATCGTTTTATCTGGGTTCTTTGGAATATCCTGACACCTGTGAGCACATTGTTGTAGCTCTTGGACAAAAGACCCGTGGGCAGGCTGAGAAGCCCGGTGGTAAAAGGTGTAGACTAAGGAGTCTACCAGCATTCAGACTGTAGCTGAAATTAATCCTAGTCCCTTGAGTAAGGCTCAGCTTGGGACTTCCAGCACAGTGAGTGCTGCAGGCATACTCATAATTATGACTGGAATTAATTACCTTTATGTCAAAGAGCAGATGGAATAAGGCAAGAGGGAGAAAGTCAAGGGGCTGTGGGACAGATCTCGTTCTCTCAGCCTAAAGATTTCTGGAAGCCTCTGTGATTGTTATGGCTGCGTTCAGCTGAATGAGTGCTGCAGAGGAAGACAGCAGAGAAAGGGTTAAGGTGGTGTTTTAGAAATCCAATGTGGGAATAACAGGGGCTCTGAAGATGGGGACTAAATTGTTACGGACAGGCTTATGTGGACAAAGCCAGTGGAGAGACTTCATTTCACCAGTGCTCAGGAATGAGAAAGAAATGAAAACTGGCACATGATTCTGTTTCCACTTATGAAGCACCCATCTGCCTTTTTAAAATTCAATTTCTGGGCATGGTGAGTGAGGCTGGGCCAGTTCACAGCTATTAGATCCATGCCATTAACATCCCAGCCGCTTCAGAGTATCAGTAGCACGCACAGGGCGAGGGACATCTCTCATGCAGGATTGGCAGCAATTGATATTAATAAATGGATCTAATATTCTTAAATTTGTATTCCTTCCCCAGCCTCACAGCGACCCCAAAGGGCAGGAGAAATAATAAGTAAAGGCCTAATTCATTATTTATAACCAGGCAAACCAGGGAAGTAACTCTGGGAGATTACCTGGATAATCCAGCATTAGCATCTTGTTTCAGATATCTTTATTAGGACTCAGGAAAGGCTTCTGGGAGGCTGAAGACAGCACAGTAAATTCATGTGCTAGCCTTTGGCCCTGCCTGGTGCCCTGGCCTTCTAATTTACTTTGGGACGTGTATGAGTTTAAGAGAAAGATAAACATCTTTGGGTGAAGAGAGAGGAGAGGAGGCTGAGGAGGGGCAATACCACTGCAGGCTGCCTGGATTTCAGAGCGAGGTACTCCTCAATCTTTTAGATTGTTTTACAGAATGGAAAGAATAATATCACATCCTAGAGATCAGGCTGATGAGGTTAACGTTTATGTGATGCTTTGAGGTTAAAATACATTTGTTTTCCTAGTCCAATGTCTGTTATTCTTTCTCAGGGCAGGGCCAGACTACAGGCCTTTAGAAAAATGATTGCCTTGCTGTCCTATGCTTTGTGGCTCTTGTATATGGTACGTGGATGATTTTGCAGAAGGAAGGGACCAGTTGCTGTCTGAAGGTTGACAACTATTGTCCTCACTGGGTTTTTGTCCTTTTTTTCCTGCAGAGGTTTAGAATGGGCTCAGGTTGCAGGAATGAAACCAGCTAAAGGGTCACAAACAAGGTTTTGTGAGAAGATGTAGATGAGAATACCATGGGACAGGGAGTGAGATCCTTCTTCTGAGATTCTCAGCTCAGCTTTGCAGATGTGAAATGTTTGAATAAGTTATGGGAGAAGAATTTAATGTGTGTTTAGTCCTGATAATGCCTGCAGCTCTTTATGGTTTGCTGAGCAGCCTCTTTTGGCATGAAGAGGTTTGCTTTCGTGTACTGATAGCAAGGCAGATGGGAAACACATTCCTTGGAAAAGTCGTGGGGCCTCCCCTCTGGATGACTTTTGGATTGGATCTGTTCCTCACCTTCATTCTTTGCATTCATTGCTGGTTCAGAGCAGACTGTCAACAGTTAATAGAGCAGCAGTGCAACTGCTTTGCATTTATATTGTACCTTCCCTCAGAGGTTCTCAAAGTGTTTCCAAATATTAGTTAATCCCCACTAGACACCTACCAGGTAGGTACAGTCAATAATAAGCCCATTTTAGATGAGGAAGTCTGAGGTGGAGCGTTTTAATGGTTCTGTAACAGATCAGTGGCAGTGCTGGGAATAAAGCCCAGGACTCCCAGATGCTGCTCCCTGGCTCTGATTCACTCTTCTTTGCTTCTTTCTCATCAGAATGGATTTACCCATCCCTAATATAAAGCAGATCAGATCACCTACCATGTCTGCTTACATGAATTTCCTTTAAACACTAGCTGTCAGTGGGCCTTTTTGTGAAATTACACGCAGAGAAAAGAGGAATATTACCATCTGGGATATCATATCAGCACTTCTAGAGATACTCGGTACAGGATGTATCCAATTATAAATGAGCTAGAAGCCTACAGTCTGACAAAAGCACATGGAACCTTATCAGCAGCAATGAACAGTTAAGGGAAAGAGACTTAGCACGATTATTAACCCTCATGAAATAGATTCTGTCTTCCAAAAGGGAAAATAATAATGTCCAATACCGAAATAATTAACAGAAAAACAATTTGCAACACTTAATTAAATGACTTAGAATATGCTAATGCAGAGTTAAGACTGCACAAAGGCTTCTGCTACATTGCATGCTAAGTATGCAATTTTCATACACTCATAACTTGGTTAAATCAAAGCCCAACTTTTTTCCAATTTGGAAAGCAGAGGCTCCTCATTGAGGTGCCATGTGTCAGGTCTCAAGCACCAGCCACACTTTCTGGCTGGAAGACCTTTGAGATTTGCTGGGGAGTTTTTTCCCCCAAAGTGTGCATTTCATCATTGTGTAACTCACAAGCAGCTGAAGAGGTTTTTCAGAGATGATTCAAAACTCTGCAGCCCTGGGAACACATGAGATTGGGAAACGATTGTTCAAGTGCGTGTTGGAGAGTGGGAATGAGAAGTGTCTCCTGTACCTGCCCAGGGTACTGCCAGCTCCACTGCAGCCTGTCCTGGTGGGGATGGCTCCACTGCAGCCCGTCCTGGTGGGAATGGCTCCACTGCAGCCTGTCCTGGTGGAGATGGCTCCACTGCAGCCTGTCCTGGTGGGAATGGCTCCACTGCAGCCTGTCCTGGTGGAGATGGCTCCACTGCAGCCTGTCCTGGTGGGAATGGCTCCACTGCAGCCTGTCCTGGTGGAGATGGCTCCACTGCAGCCTGTCCTGGTGGGAATGGCTCCACTGCAGCCTGTCCTGGTGGAGATGGCTCCACTGCAGCCTGTCCTGGTGGGGATGGCTCCACTGCAGCCTGTGCCTGGAGCCATGGGCACTCTGCTGTGCCAGAGCCCTGCTGGGACTCCACACATCCCTGCTACCAAATGACACTAGGATGACTCTGTCTTTATTGACAGGGGGCCAGTTCTGTGCCACTTTGTGTGACCCAGCTGTCCCCCTGGCTGATGGAGCCTGGTCATTTCAGCTGAGGGCTGGCAGGAATGAAACTCCCAGTCTTTTCCCTGAAAAGGGCTTGGGCTTGTGCTGAGAGGGGAGGATGAAGTCTAAGACTCTTTTGGGGGCCCTTGAAATGCTCTCTTTGCCTGTCAAGGAGTGCAAGCTGTGGCCTGGTTCTGTCCTGTTCTGCTGGGGTGTGCTTGTGGCATGGAGCCAGCCCTGTCATAGGAGAGTGGTGAATTGGGGATGTCCTGTAATGTGTCTGTGTGAGCCCTGATATGGTGACAAAACTGAGGTGGGACTGAATCCAAAGGGTTCTGTGTAAGCAGAGCAGGAAAACGTGCTGCTTGTCTCTCAGGATGGGGTCTTTTTTGCTCCAACTACAGACAGAAAGGAACTAATAGGAGAACATTTAAAATCTGCATTTGCTATCTTCTTTCCTGGGTGTCCTCCCCTGCCAACGCAGAGACTGGAGGTGCTGGCAGTGGATTTCCTGTGTGCATTTTCTGGTATCAACCTCCAAACATTACCTAGTGGCACATAAAATGTCCTAATAATCATCATTGGGCAGTGTGTGCTTTTTGGAACCTGCTTGCCTTGCGCTGAGAACTCTTTGGGGTTTAGATTTGCTTTCTCTGTGGTGAGGAGATTCACCACAAAAGCATTTCCAAACAAATAGGTCCCCATTTCCAAAGGGAGCCCTGTTCTGGGTTAATGGTGTTTGAGGTCCAGCACCCCTCCTTACATTTGCAGGGAGTGCAGAATGCTGGGGCTGATGAGCACACGAGAGCAGTGATGTTACTCTGGAAAATGCTATTGAAGACAGCCCAGGAAAACATGTTCTGGACACATTGATATCTGCTTTGGGAGGTGGTTCAGGCCCTTGAAACTGATCCCTGATATTGCAGATTTCTCTGCTGAGAGCCCCAGCAGCATCCCTTACATCTCCAATTCTTTTATGCCCGGAGTTAGCTGTTAAACAACTGGTTGTAAGGTTGGGATGTGAGAATTGGGGGATTTAGTTAGCAGGGGTAGATTGAACTGAGTAGCACGAGTGGAGGTCTGGGGGCTTTCCAGGAAGAGCTTAAACAGGAGCTCGTCCTCCTCTGCTGTTCACAACACCCAGGCTGGCTTCAGCGGGTGGGGGCTGTGGGAGAAACATGAGGCATAGATGGCTCTTGTGCTTTCTCTGCTGGGCTGTATGCTTGCTTTTTATTGCTTGTGAGAAAGTTGGGAGAGAAATTCCTGCTCAAGTTCCAGGCACAGGGATTTTTAAAGAGATGACTACAGTGACAAGAGGGAGAAGAACATGTGAGAACGGATTTTAGCAGCTCCACGTGACCCAAACCAGAAGGCTCTGGCTCTAGCACAGAATGGCTTATTCCCACCCTGCCAAAATGCACACTTTGGAGTAGGCTGTCTGCTGCTTCATGGCTCTTTGAAGGCTGAAATGATAGAGACTCCTCTCCCATGGTAAATGACTGCTGGGCTTGCAGGCTGTTCGGTGGGTCTGACACATCCTAAGTGCAGGTGCTTAGGTAAATATTGCCTCTTCCTTGCCTGAATCAATACCCGCGCTGATCGCTCTGTAAACGGAAGCGTGTTGATGAGAGAAGAGGGTGCAGTTTGCCATTTCACAGTCATTCTGGAATATCTTTCTCTTCAAATTGTTTTGCTTTTATGGGACTCTGGCCTGTATTCTGCAAATAACCCTGGAATTTTAAATAGTTAAATGGAGTTGGCCAAATTCTTCCCTTGGAGATGCCCGTGTGGTTCCCATGGCGTTGCTGAGAACTCAGAATGCATTTCTAAGGACAAGCTTAAGCCCAACAGAGCCATTTCACTCCAGGCATAACACTGTTCAAAGTCAATGGAAGCATGATTTGAACACATCGTGTTTGTATTTTTACAAGTGTTTTTCTATATTCCTTTATTTCCAGGCTAGAATCCAACTATGTGAATGCCAAGCAGAAAATTGCTGTTTTCTTCTTAACCCTTGTTTTCCGTGAACTGTGCATGTTTTTGGGGGAGGACTTGGATTTCTGGGTATGTTAAGGTTATCTGGATTTGTTCCTACTGAAGCTGGCTTGTAATGTTGGCTTCCCGATGGCTAAATAAAGCTGCAGTGGAATGCTTTAGAAAAGTCTCATTCCTTCCTGAAAAAGATCAGTTTCTGACCAGTTAAAATCATTTTCCTCCCACATTAGCTGTCTGAGGTCAGCTCTAAGTGCTGGTAGCCCCATTCCCTTGGCTTAAAGCACCCACTGCCTTAGTTTCACAAGGTTATGCACAATTGCCAAAATTTAATTGATGTGTTAAAATTCTCCGAGCTTGGCCGGGAGGTACCTAGGCTAGGTCAAGCTGTCTGTGCTAAAAGTGTCCATCCTGGAAATTGCACCTGCAATCTTGAGTCTTTTGTGTTTCCTCTCTGTTGCTGTACTGTGTATTCAGGGGTTTTACACAGTTCTCTGTGCTGAGATGCTGTGGGAGCTTTGTGGCCAATTGTGGGCCAATGTGTCTCTTGAAAGGAAACCATGAAAAGGCTTTGGAAGGCGACCAAGACGGGAGTGATTTGGACTGTGGAGAGGAAGCAATAGATGGCATCCCATCTCTGCTCACACCCACAACAAAAATGTGTCCAGACTGGGGCTGAGAGCTGTCTGTGGTGACAGTGGGTGATTTTATGCTGAATCCTGGGTCAGAGGGAGTGCAGCGTGCACCGTGTCCATGCTTTAGTTGCACAGCTCTCCCGACTCCACTTACATTTAAGTGTGGGCCTGTCTTGGGAATTGATGTAACACCTGTGTGCTTCTGTTGGGAGAGCAGTTTAAGATGGGCAGAAGCGAGGTTGTCAGTGCAGTTGGGCATGCACAGTGTGCCTGGGCTTGTGCAGCAAATCCTGGTCTTGGATATTAAAAAACCCCACTCTTTGCAAATTCATCTGTCTCCCCAGCAACTGGCAAGATGACAGGAAAATTGGGCAGGCAGATTTCCAACCAGCTTGTGGCAACCCTGATTTAAGACGAATATTCCCTGTCAGATTTATTTAGAAGCTCGAAGTACTCCTTCCTGGTCTCTCCTCATGCACTTCTCATTGTTTTGCTGTCTGCTTCTCAGCATCTTATTTTCTGTTGATTTAAGGCAACCATTGTTTGGGGTGAGTGTAGCCTGCAGTTACACAACACACCTGACTGTGCCTTGCTTAGTGTTCTGTGCTCACACCATTTCCCGTGGGATGGGCTCATGCCTTGTGAATATCCCTCTGTGTGGCACTTTTGGGGTGGGGTTTTGGAGGGTTGTGCAGTTTTGAGGGTCCCTTGCTCTCTGCAGGAGCCTTGGGCTGGCAGTGCTGCTGGTTGGTGAGGTCAGCTCAGGGTGCTGCTCTGCTGTGGGGAGAAGCCCCGGGTGCAGACACTGGGGTCACCGTGCCCTGGCAGTGCTGCTGGGACAGGTCAGTGGGGGCATTTCAATCCTGTGCTAACTGTGCCTGGAGACACAGAAATGAAACCAGTTCTGCTGGAGAGGAGTGGCTGGGCTCTTGGCCTGTGCTAATAATAGAGCTGCTGCAGCAGGAGCATGCACTGAGGCTGTCTTCCTCCACAGCCTCCAAGTCTTTGATTGGTACACCTTGTGAGGTTTCCTAAGTGAGGTGTTGAATGCTGCAAAATGAGTTCCAGGCTTCTGACAGTGGGCCTGCTAATACGATTCAAAAGTAATTCCTGGGCTCCCAGGGGCATGAGGAGCACTGGCTGAACCCTCCTTGTGTAAACCGATCTGGAGGGGAACTGTGTCCTTTTGAAACCACAAAACTGCTGTGCTTGCCCCATGCGATTTCTTTATTGTTCAGCCTGAATTGAAGCCTTCAGGAAAATGCCAGAGACGCTCCAGTGACCTCCTTGCAGCACATCCCAGAGCTCCACGATCAGATATTAATTACAGAGAGACTCTATATTAAAGCAGAGATTTGCCAAGTTACCATGGGGTTTTTAATACTTGATTCACATTAATTTAAAGTGGAATTTAGAAATCCTCCTCCCAGCAGCTTTGGAAATCTCATAAAAGAAGGAGTGAGGAATTTTGCTGGATGTGCCCTGTTTAGCCAGGTAGCTGTCTAGTGGGCACCTGGCTGAAGTCAAAAGGGTTGTTTATGTTGCTTAGTGTTTGCTCTGACCCAGTTTTCTTCCTTGTGCCTCCCACCTGTGGGCCCAGCTCTATTGCCTGTAGCTCTGTTGCTTTGTAGAGACCCTAAAAATGGTGATGGCTCCATATGCAAGGCCTGATTCCCCTGTCACTCATTTCAGTCCAGTGGTTCATGCTGCTCTCTGACATTGTCCTCCTACCCTCAGATCTGATATAACTTCTTGGCTGTTACAGCCTGGGAAGACCTGGCAGTGAGTCTCATGGGGCTGCATAACTCTGTAACTAAGCAGTGATGTGGCTTTGTAGGGCTTCCACTGGGATAGAAACTGATCCTGGGCTGCTTCTGCAAGGTAAATCCTTTTTCCAGAGAAAACCCAAATTTCACTCAGCATGGGGATCAGCAGGTGAAGCGATGGTCATTGGGCACATGGGGAATTTGACTTTGTTTCGAATGCTCCAGGAGAACAAGGGCCAATCTATTTCTAGTTTAGTGAAGTAAGCTGCGTGAAACAAGAAAATCTCCTTCAAATTCCCCTGGAAGCTGATAGGAATAAACTTCAGCTATCTGCAGCAAGAGCTGGTCACTGTAATAGAGCATCTGCTCAGCATCCTCGTGGGATCTGGGGCACCTCTCTAAATGTCCTGCAGCAAAATTTCTTCCTGGAATTCTCAGCAGAGGAGATGTTGCCTCTGTAGTCCTAAGATAGATGTTCCCACTATGCTGCCTGCTGAAAGTTGTCCCTTCCCTTAATGCCAGTGCTGAAGTGGGGAATGGCATCAGTGGGTGACAGAGGTGTCACAGCTTGTCTTGTCTGCACTGGAGAGGAAGGCTGCTTTTGTGGCAGGGCAATGCTGCCTGGGGATCTCAGTGGGCCTGGAGGAAGGGACATGGAGTGACTGGGTTCCTTGTGAGCAGTAAGGGTTTCCTGCTTCTGTCCAGCGATTACAATTTGTTCTCTGCCTTCTCTGTCTCTTAGTTTCACCTTTCTTCCCTTCTCTCATCTTCCCTTCCTCCTTCAGAGTCTGCCATCTCTTGCAGCTCCCTCATCATCTTCAGCTCAATATTCTGTGACAGCAGCTCTGGAAGGAAGGAACAAGTTTAAGTAGAAAGCTCTTCCAGAGGAACAGGGCAGCAGAGCTGTGCCCTAGAACACAGTGTTTCCCTGTCAAGGCAGTGTGCTCTAACAGACTTTAATTGCCCTGATCACCTCACCTGGGCCCTCCATCCCCCTCTCTACCCACCAGCCCCGGAGCACCGTTTAAGGCCCGGCCCTCAGCCCTTTCCTGAGTTTCAGTGTGTTTCCAGCCCTTTCCTGAACTGAGGATTGTTTGGATTTCCTGGACTGACCTCAGACCAGGTCTGTTATCTTTTTCCTGATGATTTATTAACAGGCCTGTTTTTAACTGCCTGACTGGAATGCTGTGGGACTGTATCCTGTTAGGAGGTTGCTGTCCACACCTCTGCTTCCAGGCTTGTCTGCATTTGTGGAAGAGCAGGACCTGCTGACACTCCTTTGAGAGCTTAAACTTGGAGTAGTTCTGTCTCTCAAGTTACATATGGACAAAAAAAAAGGCTGTAAAGTTTAGTCTCGTTCACAGACCTGGGGCCTGGTTTTACTCTCCTGTTGATGGCTCCATACCTGTGCTGTGTGTTCTGCCCTGAGCAGGCACCTGTGAGCTGGCAGACAGTGGCCACTGCCTGTACTCCCAGGCTGCAGTGCTGGGGTGATCCCAAGCAGGACTAAATTCCATTTTACTTATATCTACAAAAGCTGATGCAGTCAAATAAACCTGTTCTGACAGAGCATTTAATAGCCTCGCTGACTGCACAGCCCTGGGTTCCTGTGCTCACTGGCAATGAATGTGTGTTTTCAGCAAGCTGAATTTATTGTCTCGGAGCTGGATTTACAGCTCAGCATCTGCTGAGTACCTGTACACCCAGGCTGCTGTAAAAGACAGTGAAGGGGAGATGGGAGGGGGAGGCGTTCCACGCTTAAACAGACCCACAGGAAAGAAGGCAGCAGCTTTTGTGCACCTTGGCCTCCTGAAGCCGACACACGGGTGACTCTGCCATGCTGGGTGAGGAGGGAGGCGGTGAAGGGAGGCCAAGCCAAGGCAGGAGCAGGCAGACATCTCTCCTCCCGCAGTGCTCCTGTTTCCCGGGGTGTGGGAGGGATGCTACAAGCTGCGGTGTGTGGAGCAAGGCCTCGTGCCAAGTCCGACAGGCTCTTCATCTTCCTGGTGCTTTGCTCTGTCCTTACAACATCCTCAACCCCTGCCATACTTACACCACCAGGAGGGTGCAAATGGCTGGTCATGGGGATGCCTTCAAGATGGAGTGAGAGCCTCTGAGGTGCCTTTAGCCCTCACAGTCACTAACGAGGGTCACTGTGCGTCAGGGCCAGAGGCAGGGTTAATAACAAGAGCCCTGCTTTTGGTTTCTCTCCTCTAGTTTTAGGAAAGTTGTGGCAGGGAGGAATTTTGGTGCTCTCTGCCTTGTTTCACTCCTCTTTCCTGTTGTGGCTGGTACATTTATGCTTGTTTCTGCCTTTACAGATTAGGTGCTGTCACTGCACACAGTTGCATCCCACCCTGGGGGTGGCTGCATTTGGGTGATTCATACCAGCCCAGAGGCCTGCCTTCTTATTCCATCAGTTTGATGGAAAGGGGCAGTTGAACTTGTTGTTTACATGATTACTAGAATGCCTGCATTCTAGAGAGCTGTATTTGTAATTAATATCTGTACCAATGGCCTAACAGTTAGTCATCTTTCATTACTGCATGGGCATTCTCTCTTCAGCAGCTGGCAGAGCCTTTCCTTGATGTTGTGGCTAACAGCCAGTGAGGGCAGTCAGCTGTACAGAGAGCTCTCGGGCTCAAGCAGAAGTGCTTTCAGTGTGCTGCATGACAAAGAAAGCATTGCAGCGTTCCTCTTCTTGCTCTGTATCTAAATAGAACTTTCAATGAATGCCTCGGGGAGAATGTCAGAGATCTGCTCTGGCTGGCCCAGCTAAGGCAGAGGGTTTGTTCTGATGCTTTTCCTGGGGGTATCTCCCATCCCTTTGTTGGGCAGTGGGTGTGGTGAAGACACCAACACTCCTCCAGGCCACAATGTTCTCTCAGGACCAGGAGACAAAGTTAGTGGTAGGTAACTCATTCTCATTTTAATATCAAGGAAAAGGGACTGATTTACAGATCATTTCCCCAAGGACTTCATCAGGCTCTTGCTTTTCTCCTGTTGGATCCTTTGCCCTGCACTGAGGTGCACTGCTTGACTCCTCTGTTCCTCCTGCAAATCCACGTTGTCTCTTCCTTCTGCCTCTGCTCTCCCTTCTGTTCTGCTTTCTGTTTTTTCCCTCACAGCTGTTTGTATTCAGGGCTCTCCTGCTGTGCCAGGCTGCTGGGTTATCCCTGCACGAGTTTCCTACAGCTCTCCTAAGTGTTTGTGTGCCAGCACATCCACAAATCATATGGATGTGTGGGTGAGGACTAGGGATGGAGCAGCCACTGGCTCCCATCACAGGCTCTCAGAGCTGGCAGAGGGAATGCAGGCCCCTTCTCCAGGAACTTCACTGCCTAGGAAAGGGGAAAAGCTCCCTGGTGCTGGAAGCAGCCTGTCAGCTTGGCAGGGAGAAGGGAAGGTAGAAGCAGGTTGAGAAGGAGGACAGCCACTGTTGGGTAGAGCGGTACTGGGGAAGGGACTGGCAGTGTCAGGGGCAATGAGAGAGAGGGTATGAATGAAAAGATGCCTCCCTTGGAGGGTGGAAGCCTTGTCACATGGAGCCCTTGGCCATTTCCCAGTTCAGACATGCTTCTCCTGTGTGTGACTGAGTGCTGCCCATGCCTTGGCAGGGCACATGTGCTCTTCTCTCAAGGAATCCTCTCCACAAGGTCAGGAGTGTGACACTCTCCTCGCTTGACTTCAGGCCTGGTGAGCTTTGTGTCACCCCTTCAGCACTCACCTCTGCCTTCTCAGCTGCCTCTTCCTTTGTGTCCCTTTTCCCAACCACTCCTGGGGCTGCCACAGAAATCGTGTTCACCTCTTACCCCCAGCTTCGGCTCGGGCTGAGGGAAGCACTTTCTGTGGGCCCTCAAAAACATTTTGGTCCTGGATGTTGTCCTGCTGGAGTTTCAGGGGTGCTAAATGGTGAGATGGAGAGTGATGGAGCTAGAGGAGATGTGGGAAATACTTGGGGGGTCAGTGGAGGGGATGCTGGTCCTGCATGGAGTTCTGAAGCAAATTCATCATGGGAACATCCTTGGGTAAAACAAAACAAGCAAGCACAGCTGGGTAGGGCTGGGCTTGTAGCAGGTCTGCCAGAAGCTTCACTTGCTGCTCTCAGGTGTGCTGCCATTCTCACCCATCCCCTTGTGTGTGTTTTCCCATCTCTCCCTGTTCTCCATTCAGAGTGAGTGCTTTGGGACAGCAGCCTCATCTGCCAGTGTGCTTTGCAAACACTTGATACGTACTTGGTGTGGAGTAAATTACTGCCATTGTTGTTATTATTGCATCAAGAGCTCAGGGCCCCTTAGCATGCACAAGACCAGATCATCACAATTTGTGCATAGAGTGTGGTGTAACCACTGAGGGCCCTCCAGCAAAGCCCTGGGCTTGCTGTGCCAGGGGCTGTGCCAGGCAGGAGGGGTCTGGGCTGAGGTGTGCTGGGTTGCAGTGTGTTCTGCTGTGTGGCAGCTCCCAGGCCAACCAGTGCCATCAAGTCCCTTGGTCCTTGCTTTCCCCCTCTTCCCCCTGCTGGCTCGCCTGGCAAAGTCTGCTGAGTGAATGAATTGTCTGGCCTAAGTGTTGGTGTGACTTGTCCAAGACAACACAGCAGTCAGGAGTAAATCCAGGAGGCTTTTGCTGCCCAGTTGTGTGTTTTAACTGCTCTTCTTGCTCCCCAGGAGCCTTGGATGCTGTTTGGAAGCACAGCAGATGGAGCCAGGCAGCAGGTCCAGCTCCAGCCGCTTGGCAGGGAAAGGGCAAAGCAGCAGCACGGGTGACCTTGTTGATTTATTCATTAGACAGCCCTTAGAAGAAGGGGAGGATTGATTTGTCTGTCAAATACAACACAAAACCATGTGGCCTGCAAGGGGAGGACTAATTGTGCCGCTGACACACAGGCCAGAACTGACTCAGGCAGTCAAGCACCTTTTTATTATGTTTTCCTGCTAGTCAGCTCTTCTTTTCATCTATCCTATTATCTCGGGCAATTTATTGATGCAATGTCAAATTTAAGTGGTTATTTTGCCTGTGAAAATGAGGAAAAAATGTCTGCACTAAATACCATGAGGTGTTGGATCAATCTCTGTGTTATGGAACCAGTTTGAAGCCATCCAGCTGTAGGATCCACAGTAACAAAATGCCTTCAAGGGGCCAAGTCCCTTGTTCAAAAATACTTTGCCTGCTCTTAGTAAGTGTCCCAAAACAGTCAGCTTCTTGATTCTTGAATCCAAGGGATTCTTGAAAGCACCACACTGCCTATATGCCTTTGAAATCACTGCCAGAGCTGCTTTAAAAGTGAAAAAAAAAAAAAAAAAAAAGAAAGAAAACTTTTTGTATGTACAGTGTGATCGCTCTGAGGCTGCTGCTCTTGAAAACAGGCAAGGGCCAAGTTTAAATTGGCTGTTTCACATGCAGGTAGTGGCACTGCTGCAGGAGCTCTCGCAGGCAGCACAAGTGGGCTCTGCCTGTTCTGTGGGCAGCTCAGGCATTGCTGGGATGGTGTGTGCCTGGCTGGGGGGCAGCCCAGGACACACAGGAGCTGTGCCTCCCTCGTCTTGTGCCGTGACAGCTCCCACTGCCGCTCCCTGAAACGTTGCTCTCCATCTTTGCGAGAGAGATGTGGCATTGTCCTTCCTCAGGATGGTGACAGCCATGCAGTCACCGAGGTCAGGCTGCTCTTTTCAGTTTCCTGTCTGATCAGCAGCTCCACCTGCACTCCAGCACAAGGCTCGGGCCCATTCCCCACAGAGCTGAAGAGGTTCCTGTGCATGTGGGATTCCTTCGGAGACTCCAGGCTTGGCTGGGCCCTGGACAGCTCCTGCTGGTGATTCCTAGCCCAGGTCAGGCTTTGAGGGTCAGGGCAGTCATTTGGAAGATTCCCAAAGGCTGCAGTGGCTGCTGAGCTGAGCCTGCACCAAGAGCACAGGGAAGAATTGACTGTCTTTGCTAATTTGCTTTTGATTCTCCCCTGCTGCTCTGCTAAATGGACCTCAACTCTGATCTTGAATCAAGTACTTTGCCAAAATTTGCACCCTTACAGGACTTGAATAGCCCCTCCTCTCACTTCCAGCCTCTCCTTTCCTTGCAAGTTCTGTTCCTCCTCCACAATTTTTCGAAGGCCATTTATCCTCTAGTTGCAAAATGTGCCTCTCTCTCCCCGGCTTTAGCTTCTTGCTGCCCACAGGATGTGAAATGGGATTCTATCCTGTATTGCAAAATCACTTTTTAATTATGTAGAAGAAAGGAAGTTGTAAAAGCCTTTCAAAGCCCAGAGTCCTCCTGCAAAGCAGAGGCAATGTGAGCCTGGTAGGTTTTTGTCTTGACAGTGAGCTGCTGCTTTAAGCCACACATTACACCTTCCACCAGTGTTTAGTCATGGACAAAAATGCCAACTGAGAGATTCCTGGGCTTTTTTGAAAGCAAAGTAGGATTCATCTGAACAAGGACTGGATTCCTTTCTCTTGGCTCCTCTCATCCCCACGGAGAAAAATTAAGGATGCTCTCAGCATGAAGGCAACACAGTTAGAAAGCCAACTGTTCTGCAGAGGGATTTCAGAAAATCTTGTGGATTTGGCAGGGAGGACATCAGTAAAAATGGCCAGCTACCTCCCAAAGGGTAAAACTCCTCTGGATCAGGGAAAAGCTGCTTGCAGTTTGTTTTGGTGCTTTCCATCTCGCTATGGGGCTTTTAGGACTTTAGAGGGAGTAATGAACCAAAGGACTCCACTTACTATCAAGACTTCCTTTTTGCTGTGATGCTCATGCGAAAAAGTAATAGCAAAGGCCTGTGAGAGCTCCATTAATGTCTCATTCATACTGCTGGTTTATGGACAGTCACTAAATTGGATGCTTGCTAATAGATGCCATCTTGTGCTTACTTCTCTTATAGCTGTGCCCTGCTGCTTCTCCCTTCATAGTTCCTGTCTAAATCATCTGTAAGAGAGCAAAATTCTGCATTTATGTAGCACCTGGCAGTCACAGATAGGCTTAGGGGGCAGCAGTGCACTCTGCCATGGGATCCTGACCCTTTTCTGTATCCCAGATGAATGCTCCACTGGGCTGAGTTATTGAGTCATTGCACAGTTTTTCTTGCCCTCAAAAAAAAAAAAAAAAAAGGGAGGGGGGAGTTTACAGAGCAATTGCAGGCATTTCTTACAGGTGAGAACACCTTTTTACCTGAGCTATTCAGGTAGTTCAAGGGCAGAGAGAGAAACAGGTCTGGGATCTCCAGTTGCTGGGTCATGTGTGTCATGGCAGATCCCACTCTCTGTGGTGAGGTTGAGAGGGAGCAACTCCAGGCTTGGATACTTACCTGGATTTCTGTGAGTGGCTGCTCAAAGGGAAAATCCTGTGTGACCACGTGCTGTTCATTCTCAGTACCTGAGCTGTGACAAAGCTGAAAAAACTACAGAAGTACAACTTTCCTACCTGCATCCAGGGGTGAGAAAGCCCAGGAATGGGTAAGCCTGAAGGACAGACAGGCCTGGCAAAAAATGACAAGCTGACTTGGGCTATTGGCATGAAAGTTTGGAGGAAAGGTGCAAGGGGAGCTGGGATGGTGAGGGACAGGAAGGAGGAATTTGAAGGTTTCTGTCCCAGCTCTGTACCTCCCTAGAAAGACAAACTTGGATCAGTGAGTTGAGCCTGCCTTGTCTCTGTTTCCTGTTTCAGCTCATGGTGAGTGATTCTCAGCTATCATATGGATGCAGCTCTGCCTGCAGGGACTGGTGTCTGCTGAGTGCTGCGATCCTTGGTGTGAAAGAAGGGCAGAGTCCCCTTTATTGACACCATATTGTGCCACCAGTCAGCAAAGAGCTGTGTGCAACTTTGGAAGCCTTTCTGCCCCAAGAGAGGCCCACAATTAAATCCTCATCCACTGTCCTGAGGATAAGAGGGCCCTGGAATTGAGGCAGTATCTTTCCCTGGCCAGGCTGTGTGCTGCAAGCTGTGTTAGCAGCCCATTTCCATGATCCCCAGGGCTGCAGGCCTCCCTGCAAGGCTGGGAGTCAGCCAGATGCATTCAGCTGACAGGCGGGGCTTCAAATCCTCTACGAGGCAGTTCATCTCTTGATCTCGAAAAGACAAAAGTAATGAACCTTTGGAAAGAAGGTTGCTGTTTTTCCTGTTGTACTACCACAATGTTCGGACACCAGTTGGAGGAGGCTGGAGTCAAAGCAAGCAACTGTTGAATGAATAAATCGGCTTAGAGGGCTTTGTAGCGATTTATTCCGCTCTTTGGTCCTTTGGGCTCGTGTGCAGCTCATAAACGAGCTTATTATTCTATCATGATTCATAGCTCTGTGGCAGAAGCAAAGGGTGGATGTGCCACCAGGGAAGACAGAGGGGCTGGAGATGGAGCATCTGAAGTGGAGATCAGGCAGAGGTCACCTGGAAGGTGGGGCAGAGGGAGAGGCTGTGGCTGCAGCCGGCCCGTGAGCGACAGGGCTGACGGATCACTGCGCGGGCAACGTGGGCCCTGAGGGACACGACCCTCCCTGAGCAAGGCTTCGTTTTGTGGCTGCTCTTTGGCATTCATTTTAGAGATATCTGAGATCTCCCAGTGACAGCAAAGTGCTTTGTACATCTACTGATAGGAAGCTTAGTGGTGGGTTACATGCAACCTGTCTTTAGGGAGACTCCAGCCCTCCCGTCTGTATCCTGCGACTGCTCTGTTCTACTCCACTGTTCGCAACAGCCATTTCAGCCTTTCCTCTTAGCAGTGGCAGAGTTTCTCATTGGGATGTTCTGCTCTAGCAAGCACCAAGGCACCTCTGAAGTTCCTCATGCTCCCCTTAGCATGTATGACATGATGTCCTACTTACAGTGCTGCACAGCTGGTTTCTGCATGTTGAGGGGCCCTCTGTCACTGGAGATTAATGCTGCAAACAGGAATCAGCTGGAGATGGGGCTTCAAGATGTCCCAGCCCATTATCTGTGTGTCTGATCTAATCTGTCAGTCAGTGTCCGTCAGTGTCCCTGGCAAGGCAGCAACAGCATGCACCAGGCTGCTTTAGCCAGATGTCGTGGTATGTTTGGTGTTTCAGAGCTGTCAAGGAAAAAAAGAGAAGCCCTGGCCTTTAGCACCTCCCTTTGTTTCTCCAGCATGAGGCTGAATTGCATCTGAAGGGCTGGTGCACAGCTCTGCACTTAGAGAATGAGCAGGTGGGCTTTGTTCTCTGTGCCCAGGTCACAGGGGCCTGAAACGTGCTGTCCACACACAATCTCTGTGCTCAGTGATGTCCTTGATGTCCCACGGACTCCTGAGCAAAGGCATCTCAGCGCAGTCTGACAGATGCTGGTGCAGCTGTGGATGTGGTTTCTCAGCCATGACCTTGGGAGGCTTCTTTGCACATCCTTCTCCCCAGAATCACAGTGGGACTCTGCTCTTGTTTGCTGTTCCTCTGGCCAGTTGCAGCGGTTTTTCTGATCAGGAACTTGCCAGCAGTGGCCCAAGACACAGGAGTGTTTGAGGACAGCCCTTCCCAGGGTGTTCACAGAGATGCTGTCCTGTAATTCCCCAAAAACAATCTTCATGGAAGACTGAGCCTCCAGCAGTGCATTACTTCATCACACAGGGCAATGAGGTGCAGGTTCTGTTCTCTGTGGGTATTGTTGAAGCTGGGATTCATCCCATCCAAGCTGGGGAATGCAGGTAAACTGCGAGTGCAGCTCTGTGTGTGGCTGCTGTATCACAGTCACTGCTCTCAGGGAGAGAGAGAAACCCCCTCATGTGAGGCCACTTGCCCCCTGGCCATGGTCTCCAGTTTGCTGGCTGTGAAATGAGCTTGGGATGGCTATTCTCTGGCACTCCCTTGGGTGCTGAAGGTAATAGAGGCAAATGCAGTCTCTGACCCTAGACAGGAGCTCTCTCCGAAGTGTATCAAGAGGCAAATCATTCATAATGACACTGTGGCTCTTTGTTGTAGCTCCTGGTGCAATGTGGTGATGGAGGCAGCCTTGGGAAGGTTTGTGCAGGTAGTTCAGGTGTACAGGTGTCGCTATTATATTTGGGATGGTTGGAAAAAGGATACACGACTTCAATCTTCTTGGAGGGTGTAGAGCAATGTTTATTAAAAGACACACTCTTTTTATACACTGTTTCAGTACAATTGGATGTGATTGGCCGTTCAGACCAACACCTCTTTGTAAACATTTTTGCAAGTAAACGAGTTGCAAAAGCAGCAGGTGCAAAGATTAGAAATTGTTTGGGATGTCTTCTCCCTGCTCCTCCAAAGCAATTCCTGGGAAAGTCTATCTGACTTGGATTCCCACAGGCTCTGCAGCTGCCTGATGCCTAAAATTTTCCTCCCTGACCAGGCCGTCAGGACCCACATACAGGTGTATTCGATGGTGCTTTGCTTGCCTTAGCCTAAATAAGAGCATCCATCCAGCCAAGTGTTCCTTCTCCTGCAGGGGTAGATAGTGGGTGCCTGAGGATGAATGTAGGAACAGGATAAGCACGTACTGACACCTCTTAATGTATTCTCTCCATCTCCAGAGATTTGACGTTCTTAGCAAAATGTCATTTCCTACAATCAGTAGCTCTGGATGGGGTTTTCTCCCTTGAATTTGTTCAGTTGCTCTTTCAGCTTACAAGAATTTACAGCATCCAGCCCCCTGAAACAAGGAGTTCCACTGCTCAAATCCTGTCGGAGTCCAAACCACAAGATTTTGTGTTGGCTTCTCTAGTAAAGCAAACCTAATAACTCAAAGAGCTGAAGGTCCCTGGGCAGATACCATTGATGCTTCTGAAAACTGAATGGCTTTCTGTGCAAGTGTGAGTCAGCAGAGTGTTGCTTGTAGCTTAGAAATACTTTCGAGGCTTCTGGCACAAATATATCTTCTGAAAACCAGGCTCTGGTTTGTATCTACGTGGGCTCTGGGCCTCTGGCAGTTCCCAGAAGGTGAATCTGCAGACAGACATTTCTTCAGTCAGCTGGGAACTGGGCTGGAAAGGAGAATCAGTTTGTTTCCTCTTCTCACCAGGTTACAGTCACTGCAGCAGGGCATTTGCAGCTGCCTTGTGCCAGCTAGGAGCTGTAGGTGTGAGGGCCAGGCTGTGTCTGACCATCTCCACAGCAGTGCTGCAGCAATGCTGATGCAGAAAAGGCAGATTTGCATCGTGTGCTTGACACCTTTGCTGGAAGCTGAAGGGAGCTTCGCAGCCTTTTAGCTGGGGAGGGACTCAAATGGGAGAACCTGGTAATGGGACAACAAGGGAGAGCACAGAGGGTGATTTGGTCGTGAGATACGTGAATGAAGGCTCTGCTGATCCCACGGGAGCTCTCAGCAGGCTCCTCAATCCCTCTGACCCAATACCCAAGCTGAAAAGAGTGCATTTCCATTTCAGAGAGAGGCAGAAGGTGTGCAGAACGAGGCAGACTCTTCATTTGGTGATCCTTGGGTAGGTTACAGAGGCAGGAGCTGCCTCCTGGCCTGTGCTTCAGTCACATGTGCACACCATGAGACTGTGCTTTCAGAAGTGCTTGGGATCAAGAGGTCTCCGTCAGGAAGACAACTCCAATTCAGGGTGCACATGGATTGATGTCACTTTGTCAGAGCTGCACCTGCTGATGCCAGCTCTGAGGGTGGCTGAGGGCCAGGCAGCACTTGGGTAATCAGATGGGAAATAAGGAAGTGACTTTGATTAAAGCTGAGAGACAACATGGGGAACAGTGGGAGGACCCACTCAGAGCCACGGAAAAGGAAATCTACTGGAAAAAAAAAATGATGGGGAAGGATTTCTGGTGTTTGAATGGGTGAAATAATAAGAAAGGAAAGGCACAGAGAAGGCTGCAAGTGTTTTGGAGATATGATTGTTTGGGACAGTAGCAGGAAAACAGCCAAATTCTCCTGTCATGATGTTTCAGACCCACTGTGGGCGAGTGGCACAGCAGTTTTGGAAAGAAATGACAAAACACTAAACCCCAAAGGTTTTTCCCAGCAGAGGGCCCTTCTCCTTGGGAATAAATGAGGGCTGTGATCCTGGGATGTGCTGTTGGATGTCTAAGGCCCTCCTCAGCCCAGAGCTCAGGGTTTGGCTGTGCTGTGCAAAGCTTTTGGTGGGTTGTTGGTCCCTCTGCTCCTCCTGGGGACTCACAGGGGACAGTGACATGGCTGCAGTGCTGGAGGCACTGGGAATCACCCGGGAATGCTTCTGTGACCTTGGGGAGCAGGTCAGGCTCTGGGGCCATGAAAGCTCCAAGCCTGTGAATTGGTTCCTCAGAACAGCCTCTTAGCTATAAATCTGACTTGCCCCAAACAAGTTTGCTTGTTGTTTTAGCGATGCTCTGGTAGCCAAAATGTGTCTAAACTCTGGCTGAACAGACAGAACAGTCACCAGAGCTCCCTCTAAGCACACCCAGCAAGGTGGGACTCGTTAGAGCCATTGGTTTTAGGCAGGATGGGGCTGTGGAGCTCTGGGGAGACAAACCCTGCATTAAAGGCTCACACAAACCATTGGAGACCCTGTTTGATTGAGTCACTCTGAAGGGAGGTAGAGTCTGTCACACAAACCCACTGTAATGAGCACGAACAAACCCAGAACAGCTGGCTGGAGCATATGGAGCATCCAGAAGGGAAAAAAGCTGAAATAATTCCCTTTTCTCTGCTCTTTGCTTACCCTGGCCCTGATTCATGAGCACGCTGGGGACTGTGCTCATCTCCAGGCCTGCACTTTAGATCCCAATGATTTCCCTTGCAGTTTTACTATCAACTTAATGAGTTCTCTGGGCAGATGAGCACCTGCCTGAGTGCAGTCGGGGTACAGCATCTTTAATCACAGATTCCATAAGGAATCTGGCTCCCTCAGAATGAACTGGCTCCTCTGTGGAGTCAGGTGGGAGTCCAGCCTGCACCCTCACTCCTGGATAAGAATTGACTCTGTAGATGGACCTTGGTAAAGAAGGCAAGGAAGAAACACAGGAATGAAGTCATCTTGTCACTCACAGTTAGCTAATGGTCCACTCTCTGGGCTCTGATGGTTTTTCTTTTCCTTAGAGTTTATCAGGTTTTTGACTTTGGAATCAAATAGTTTCCTTCACCTGTACACTGCACGTGTGGGAATAACTGCTCCAGGAGGCTCAGAGGTGGCGGGTTTGCTTCGGAAGTTTGGTAAATCTTTTTCACTCTTTTCCATGGTTTTTTCCATCTCCATCAGGAGGGACAGAAGGGCACAAGCAGATAATTGCTCCCCATTGCCAGTATTCCTGTAGCAGAGCAGTGACAGAAGGCCTGAATTGTGCCATAAGCAACATATATGTGTGTATGAAAAATGGAAATGTGGCATAAATGATCTCACCCCTCATTTCTGGCTTTGATGCCCAATAGAGGATAATTATCAGCTGCTGTTGCACAGAATGCACTGGTGAAAGCAGGGAGAGTCTGTCAGAAACCAGTAAGAGGAGCAGAGGAATTCACAGGAAATTTGCTTACTCCTTGTTGAAAATCCCTGTGTGTATGTGCACATAAGCACGTGTGTATGCGTTTTACACTTGCCTCAGCGTTTTTGGGTGGGCTGTGAAGCAAATTTCCTAAGCAGTCTGCACCTCCTGCTAAGCAAAAGCTGGCCTGAACATTTGTTATGTTAGTAAAATGTATCTTTGTGGTACCCTTTAAGCAACTGCCTCATTTTAGATAAAAATCTGTTTGTGATTTTTTAGGGCTCTTGCAATTTATTGGTTCCTCTGATATGCTAAACCTATTTGTTCTCTATCCATCCACAAAATCTTCCAGAGAAACAGAACTGACAAGACCTGAATGTCTAATAAAAAAACCCTGAGCAGGAATGAAGACAACCCAATAAAGTTTAAAAATCAACAAAACAAAAGCTGGCCTAAGGATTTCAGGCTCTACTTTGTAGTGCATTAGAAGCAGGTATAAAAGTAGAGCTGTTTTTACCTTTGCACCTCCCTTTTACTCAGAGCATCCCTGAGCACTCGAGCTCCCAGTGGAGGGACTGGGATTGTAACCTGGAAGCAGCTTGTGAGTGTTGGGGCAGCACTCCCAGCCTGGAGTGAGGCAGAGCAGCTGCACCTTGGGTCATTCCTACCACAAAGTGCTGCACTTTGGGATCACCTGGACCCCAGCTCTCCTTTGGCTGCTGTTGAGCAAAGGCCAAGGAGAACCTGGAACAGGAAAGAATTTTTCAGCAACACCCAGCACTGACATTACAACACACTTCTCAGCTCACAGGCAGAAGCAAAGCCTTGCTATTACCTGCTATTCTCAAAGGTGCAGTTCATCTCTATTCAAATAGTCATTCGACACCAGATTTTTAAATACAGTCTCCAGAAGGCTTTAATGTTAACATTAAAAAGATAATGAAAACAGGCAAACAGACAAATCATGATGCCCAGTGCTCTGCTTCCTCATTGATAAAACATGAGAGCAGCTCCCCCCTGCAAGATTTTGCCCTTCCAGACTGCTAGTCATTTATGGGTTTATTTATGAAAAGAAGAAAAAATGAGTTTCCATCACAGCCCCTAAGCATAATAGAAAGGGAAAGCTTTCATGCATTCTGCATGGGGCTGTGCTGTCAGGCTGTGCAAGTGGGTAATAACACGATTTCCTTCGTTACAGCCCAAAACCTGCCTTCCAGTTCCATCACAGAGCTCAAAAATACGTTTGCACTGGATAATCCCCCTGTTCTGCTCATCCACAACTTCCTGCTTTGTTCTTGTTTCCCTTTGCCTCGTTTGTGGGGTGGTGCATCCCTGTCCAAGGCACTGCTGTGTGCTCTGGTGCTGTTCACTACTGTAAGGCAGATAATTATCCTAAGAGGCCCCAACTGTTCCAGGCTCAGTGCATGTAAGAGGCGGTCTCTGGCTGAGCAGCTGAAGGTCTAAACAGGCAAGGCAGATAGAAGTGTTATCAGTCTTCTTTTTACTGAGAGTTTAAATGACCTGCCCAAGGTCACTCGGGGAGCCTGTGCTGGAATCACGCCTGGCATACGAATTCCCAGGGTTTATTTAAGCATCTAAGCCAGGCTCTTTGTTAAGGAAAGAATTGTGTTAAGGAATTGTGAGGATGCTGCCTGTGAGTGTGAGCCTGGCTGCAGGTCTGGGCTGTGGGCTGGATTTGCATGTGACCTCCTGGTCTGAGCACAGATCTCTGTGAGGAGTGCTGGAATAAGGGCACAGTGAGCAAACAGCAGCTGCGAGGTGCAGCTCACCTGGATTGCAGAGCTCTGAGCAGCTCAAGAACAGAGCCTTCAACAAGGTGCCAGAGGTCGGTAATGCTCCTGCTTCAGCTCTCTCGTTTTAACTATTGCACAAACCTGAGCAGTGCCTGTGAAATAGAAAGGATGGGCATTGCTCTGATTTAGGTTGATGAAGAGCAGAGCCTTGTGGTTGGCGTGCTTTGTTGTGTGGGCCTTGATGTTCAGAAGCAGCTAAGAACCTCAATTTTTGCATCAAAGCGAATGTTTAAAGTGTTGCTGCAACATGTTGAAATGTTGTGACAAAATACACGTTTTAAAAACACTCTGAGGTGCACAGGTTCGTGTGCAGTGGGAACCACCCATGAGAAAGTAAAATCCGCCTGGAAAAACAACCATCCTGCAGGGCTTCCTTCTGCCAGAATGGAGGAAAGGTGCTCTTCCTGCTAATTCCCTCTTGCCAGGGCAGGAAAGATCCCTGGGCTGTGTCTCTGCAGTGTCTGAGGGTGTGGGAATGGTTTCTCTGAGCTGAAAGCCTGGGCAGTGGAGAGATCCTCTCTCTGCTTGGCTGAGGAAATGCTGCACAATAGTTCTGTCTGTCATCGATTGGAAACTAGACACAGTTGGGGCCCTAATATCACAGAATTAGCACAACTACCTTGCTTAGCTAATTGTTTTAAATGACATTTTAAAGAACTATTTTCCTTAACGTTTCTAGTCTGCTTTTCCCGTGTCTGCGAGTACCAAATTCAATTTTCCTAAGTGTCAATTTTTATCTAAAATAAAATACTTATTAGCAGTCCCAACGCATTTCAATGTAACTTTGTTTTTTGAAATGATTTCACGAAACTCTTTACATGTATAATTGAAATTGACTTTAATTTGAAGCTGTGCCTTAGCAGAGTCACTATTTCTGCGATCTGCCCTAGCTCATTTCTCAAGGAAAGTGTTATTTCTGTTGCTGCACAGGGAAGGACACGAAGCACACTGCTAGAGCTGCAGCCCCAGAGTTCCAGGAGCTTTGGCCAGCTGTGAGTGTAGGATTTCCCAAGCCTCTGCTGGTGTTTTCAGCTCGCTCTCAGCACGTGGTCAGGGTACAGCTCCATGGAGCTTTCGGTGAAATTTTGGCCTTGGAGTAGTAATACTCATGGTTTCTGAGAAGTAAACAGTTTTAATCGGTGGCTGAATTGGATTAAGGCACTAGAATTAATTGAATTGAAATGTGAAGGCAGATATTTGAGAGTTAATGCATAAAGCTGAATGCAATTCCTTTGCTTTCTTTGGGATACAATGTGTTCTGAGATTAAAGTTGCCATTACGGTCAAATAATTTCTCTTCAAGTCCCCTTTGTAACTTAGCTTTAATGTGTTTTGCCATTGTTTTAATTTTAAAAACTCTATCATTAAAAAGCTTTTAGCACACTATGAAAGGACCCTTAGTGTGGAGTACTGGAAGTGCCTTCCTGTGTTGGACAGCTTGAAAGAGCTTAAAAAATTGCTGCTGAACAATCCAATCCTCTTCCCGTGCACCAAAGTCACTTCCAGCAGCTTAAGAACATTTAAAAAAAACCCCTTTTCAAATGTAGTATATGCAAGGGCCCTGTGGGAAAGCTGAATCACTTTGGGAGATGAGTTTAAAAAGATTTAAAACTTTGCAAATGCAGCCTCCTTGATCAAAGGATGATATATCCATGGGGTACTTGCTGTATGATATATTCCTGTATTCCACTGGCCCTGGGAATTACAACCCCATGTACAAATGAACGTTACCAGTTACAAGTGGAGACGCTTTACCAATATTGAAATAATTGCATTACAGTAAATCTTTAACTTTTAAAAAAAATTCCAAATGAAGTTTCAGCACTGCTTTCAAAGTCATCATGAAGGCAATGGGTTGCTTCCTGTTCAGCTTTGGCGTTATAAATGATTATTGAAAATACTTTTTTATTTCCAAAGGTTGGAGCGTAGAGACAGCAAATAAAATTGTCCTTTTCTAGGATGTCTTTATTTCCTGTACTGAAAAAGAAGTTAATATATTTTTGTCAATAAACAAAGATTTTGCCTTATGAAGATGCAGCATTTTAGCTTTAAGTTAATCTTGTAGAAACAACATTATTTAATTTGCTACCGATTCAAGAGATCTCTGCAAACAACTAAATAGTGCTGTTGTGTGCCTTTGTGGTTTCACAGAAGCTACTTTGTTACTCTGTATTTGCAGGCAATAATCCATTTCAGAAATGTTCTGTGCTAACCTTTACAAGGTTTTGTTTGTGGACTGTCTCTCATCTGAGTCCACCACAAGCAACACAGAAACTTCTGCAAAACCTATCATGAGTCTTGTGACAGTTATAGGGACCTTCGATGATCACACAAAATAATTTCTCACCTCAGTTTAGGAAACACCAAATTCTTCAGGAGATCTGTCCTGAGGTACTGCTGTAGTGTGCTGGCAGTGCCATTGGGGTTGTTACCTGAGCAAGATAAAGGGAAGTAAAGAATTATCTGATTAATTTTTTATTATAGATCTCTCTTTTTTTTTGTTCTGAGTCATTCTGGTTCATGGGCCAGCAGCCCTCCAGACAGTGGGACTCTGGATTCAGGCCATGGTAAATACAGTGAGGAAAAATAATATTTAGAGTTCAACAGGCTCAGGAAATGTGATCATCTGGGTGAATTTAGCTTTTAAAAATCTCGCCGTGATAGCTGAGGTGATTTCTGTATGAAATCTGTGAAGACTTTCAGGGCCCATTAATCTTGAGAATATTGTACAAATAAGAACTACTGCTGTTTGAGATGACTTACCCAAGCCTTGATCTCAAACAACAAGGAAGTCTGGGGAAATGAAGCAGGCTTTGCAAGGCAGCCTGAGTCACTGCACACAGTCTCTGGGGGAGTGAGCATTTGAAGTACCTTTCTCAGTCACTTCCAGTCCTTCAACTTGTACTCATTGATTTTCTCCATTTGCCAGCTCTAACCTCGCTGCAGGATTGGAGGGAGGGCCTGTGCTGGCTTTTGAGGAAATCTGCCTCCCTTTTGTCCCCAAAAACTCCTGTCCCTTTCTCATCCTGAGCTCTAAGAGAGCTCATTATTTCTGCTGTGCTGCTGGCAGCTCTCCTGCTGCACCAGGAACAGGCAGGAATTCCCAGCACAGGGATGGAGCTTCCCTCCACGCAGAGGCAGCTGAGACTGGGCAAATATTGTCACAGGGCTCTGGGACAGCCTTCATTTCAAAAGTTTGAGGGCTCTCAAACCCATTTTGCACATGACAGCGTGAAACCTGCGCAAGAAAATGAAATAACACTTGCGGTGGCAGTTGTTTGCTTTTTATGTTGTCTTAGCAGCCTCGTGCAGAATTGTTCTTCCTCACCCTTAGCAGGGTTACAAAGCCAAGAGCAGAGCTCTCTGCTAGCATTGAGCCAAACCACCTTCATGGTTCTCATTTCTGGGCTCTGGTACAGCCTTCACACAACGATAAAAAGCTTTGTTTTTCTCTCCATGGATATGCGTAGATTAACTCTGCTAAAATTTTAGATATGTTCAGGTTGAAGTCTCGACAGAGACAAGGTTTAATCAGCAGTTACACTGCTTAGTGGGGTTTTTGCAGTTTTTTTCTTTGTTTCAATCTTCTCCTTTCTCTACTGATAAATGAATAAAAAAGAGAAATTTTTTTTTCTAAAAGAAGTGATGCTGGGCTACTCTTTGCATTGAGATTAGCTGGAGGGAGTGAAAATGTACCCCGCGGTTTCTGTCCATTTCTACTGTATTGGGAAAATGGATTAAATGTGCACCAGATTTCAAAGTGTTCTGTAACCCAGGCAAAATATCTATATATCCAAATGTGCCATTATTTAAAAAAAAAAAAAAAACCACCAAAAAACCAAAACCCACAATGTAAAGGGAAATGTAGGCTAAGAGCTTAGGCTTTGGATTTCTCCTAAGGAAAATAGTTTAACCCCCTTGGGTTTGGGGGTCTGGAGTGAATATGTATACCAATAAAATTCAGAATGTGAATTCCAGAATTATCATTGAATCACATAAAGCTAAAACAACATTCTGAGAAAGAATTGCTCACGGAAACATGCCTGAGTATGAAATATTGTCTCTGTGTGCCCCAGTCCTTCAGCTGTCCATGGCATAAGTTGGACTCCTTGAGGGGTTTTGTTCATTTGTTCTGTGGAGGTGCTGGAAACCTGCAGCTTGTGCTGAATTTGGCAGGTGTCCAGCGAGGTCCCTGGTGAGCTGACAAAAGAGGACGAGGATAGTTGAAACATTTTTCCATCTCAGGCTTGCCTAAGGCGCTGGTTCTGGAGCGTTGAGGTGCCAGTCGGATTTTCTGAATTACTGGTGGTGTTAAAGTTTGGACCCAGGTTTGGAGTGGGTGCCAAGGCAAGTCAGGAGTAGGAAGGAAAGAGATTCATTGCCAAAGTTGCCTTTTTGCCAGGCTCTGGTATTAAAAATTAACCAGAATTTTTTGACAAGAGGAAGATGAGACCCCGCCAAGCCCTCTCCTGCCATGGAAAGCAGCTGTGCAAACCCCTCCCAGAGCGGGGCCTGCCGGCAGCAGCCCCTGGAATGTTCAGAGGGAGGGAGAGGACGATTTCCTCGCTGATGAAATGCCGCTTTGCTCAAGGGACCACATTACTGCTGTTATTTATGCACTGCCAAAGGTGTGCACAGTGCTTTACAGTGCAATAAAGCAATGACTGGTGTCCGGCCCCTCGGGGTGCTGCGCCACTGCTGAAGGATGGCAGAGGGGCAGGAGGAAGGGTTGATTGTCCCTCTGCAGAGCTTTGTTATTGTCATAACTGGGGACATTCCAGTGGCTCTGTCACTGCTTTGCACAGTTTTCTCTGATGATGATTCCAAGGGCACGCACCCTGCTTGATAATCACTCGAAGTCTGGTGGAACTGGGAATGAGTGAACAATACCTGAGGCTGTGACAGCGGCACTTTTGAATTTTTTTATAAACTTTTACAGTTTCCCAGCCATCTGCTGCCTCACCAGCTGCTCACAGTGCGATGCAAAACTTATTTCCATTCAGGAACTCATCCCCTTGAGGAGGGCAAGGGCAGTGGGTGCACAGCTGACCTCCCGTGCACTGTCTGCAGGACTGACCCAGACCCAGTGCCAAACTCCAGAGAGATGCAAGGAAAAGGTGGAAGAACAAACATATGGCTGCATGAACTCTTGCTCACCCCTTCCCAAATCCTGGCCATAGAGATGCACTGGCCTGGAGAACTGTGGGAGTGAGTCTGGGGACTGAGAAGACCACAAGAGGTGGCCCATTCTCAGATCTGACACCCCTTTTTCATTACCAGGTAGCCAGAAAGGAGGAAAAGACATTCCCTGTGGGCATGGAGAGGTTCTGGCTCTGGCTGTCGTGCTGCAGTTGCTGTGATGTTGCTTTTGCTTGGCAAGGGAGCCGAGGCCTGTGGCAGCAGAACTGGAGGCAGTGGGGAGAGAGCAGCAAGTTCTGCCTCAGGGCAGCTCAGCAGGCACCAGCAGTGTAGGGGAACAGGGAAAGACACAGCTACGGGAGATTGTGGGGCCAGACCCCCAAGGAATCCTCCTGCCAAGCAAGTGGCATGCATTATTATTACTCACTGACTTTGAGGCACCTAGGTGAGAATTTCTCATTTCATTAAATCTTATTTTTATAATCCTCTTGAGATCAAGATCACTGACCTGGATGCTCGCTAATGTCACCCCTCGATCCCTCCTGTGCCTGCTCCCCAGAATGGGAGTGATGCTGGAGTAGGCAAGGGAAGAAAAGGCAGCTTGGCCACAGGAGCCGGGAGGGAGTGAGCAAATTTCCTCCTGCATTTGCAGAGAGCTCCTGTGCTTTGCGTGTGCCACTCCAGACCACTCAGAGCACCCTCCTCTCTCCTCATGCTTTTATGCATTTCCCAATTAAATTTCCTCCACGAGGAGAGAGGCACTCGGAATCCATTAGCATTAGTAATTATGCAAATGCTTCAGGGAGTTGACTGCCCATCATTACATATAATTAATGTTTCTGGTTATGAATGAAGGGTTTGTTACTCTTCTTCACCCCCTCGCTTTTTTGTGCTGGAATGGGGCGGGGTAGAGTTGCGGCGGGGGGGAGGTGGTGGTGGTGTGTGTACTGGTGGTGATGATGTTGCTGTATTTAATTTGCATAATCAGGAGGCCTGATTGGGTATGCATGAGGGTAGGGGACCTTCTCCAGCGTGCACTCAATTAAGCTGGTGGCAAATCCCAGGAGGGACAGGCGGCGTGTGAAAGCGGGCGTGTGCAGCACAGCGAGCGCAGCCGGCAGGCTCGGCTTTAGGGAGCAGCACCCAGCAGGAGCAGAGGTGCCCTTGGACGGGCAGGGTTCTCTGCACGGCTCTTCTGTGCCTGCCCTTTTGCTTTGCTTGCCTGCTAGAAATGGCACAGGGATTCTGCAGAGAGCTGCTGTTCCTGGCTCTTTTCTTGGGCAGCACATGTGCACTGTGTACTGCAGAGCTGCATCATCCATACCCGAGACAGCACCGGGGGAATGGGCTTGGCCTCCTCTTGTGCCCCATCTCCCAGAGCTGTGCAGAGATCTGGGTCTGGTGTCTGAGCAGGAGTGCTGCTTCTCAGGGGCCTGTGGATGCTCTGCACCTCCCTAAGGGAGGGGCTCAGAGGGGAAGTGTATTGGGATGGACTGAGCTGGCCACACAATGGTGCTCAGGACAGACAGGGAAGTGGTGAAGCTTTAGCTCAGAGCTGTCCCTCTGCCAGACTTTATCTCCCACATCAAACATTACAAAAGTTGGAGGTGGAAATCTCCTCTGTGTGTTCTAGTTACAAAAAATGCCTGGGAAACCTCCCTGGAAGTCTCCAAGCTTCCCGATCCACATGAAACAAAAGCTTCCTGTCCACTATAAAACATCTTTTTCATGTTCCTCCCATTCCCTGTCACTATCTTTTAACTTTTTTTGTCTCTTCTATTCCTCTTCTATGTTTCATTCCCCAAGCAGCCTGACCTTGGTCTCCAGCTCAAGCCTGTCTCGTGTCCTTTACCCCAATCCCTGGATGTAGGCAGGCCATCATTGGCCTCTCTAGAATCCCTTGGTTTTTAAGTGTCAGCTGCTGTGTTCTCTCACTCCTCCATGGAAGGGATATATCCCTTGGTTTTGGCTGATCAAAGATGTACAGGAATAGTCAGTGAAGGGGATCTGGAGTGGGAAAACAAAAGATTCTGGAAGCAATATATGCTCATGGGATATAATGCCCTTGGGAGGGCACTGGAAGGATCCAAGCCAAGGAGAACACAGATCATCAAAACAGGGGGAAATGAATCGAAGAGTACCATGGAGATGAGAAAAGCAGGCCTGCAGCAGAGATCAGATTGGCCAGAGAGTCTCAGTCAAAAACCAAAAAGGAGAAGCAATTGCTTAGATGGAGTCTGGGGAATTGTGTCCTCCTACTCTGCAACTATCATTATTTTTTGTCTTGATTATAATCCACTGTTTGCAATGCAGACACTGGAAATTGGATAGGTCTGCTCTGGCATCTCCCTCTTAGGTCACCCTGGGCAAGGTGGGAGCTCTTCCCAGCCATGCAGGAATTTGCACTATCTCAGCAAGGGTTCCCAGAGCAGGCAAGTAGGGAGAAGATCAGTTTTATTTCCTGCCATGCTATCTCACAGCTTATAGGAATGTGTGATAGGATTCCAGTGTTACTTAGAAGAGGTGAGGAATGGGACATACGTAAAAGAAAGAAAAGATCCTGAAAAAAGGAATGTGTTCCTGTGTCTGTGTTTTTATGTGTGTTTGTTCTTAAAGCAGGAGAAAAGTGGGGAAAGCTTGAAACATTAAACTTCCAAAAATCCCTCAGACTCTTGATAGCTGGCATTATGAACTGATACCAGTTTTGCTCTAAAGATTGCCTTTTGGTACAAGAAACTTGAGGCAGTGCTGGGTTCTGTTGTTGTCAAGGTTTTGTTTTCTCTGACTTGAAGCTGCTTTGGAGATTTGTAGATGTGAGGTTTGTGTTGTTCAGTATTTTGTAAAGCATTTGTGCGCTTGGCCTGCTGCTACAGAAAACCACTGGGGATGACAGGTAGAAGCACCTGTAAAATCTTCAATGTACACAAAACCAAGAGCTCTGATTGACTCAAAGAACTTCTCTTAAGGATGGCAAAGGTACCAACACTGATGGGAAAGGTGATCCCTGAGGGACTGGGTGAAATCCCAGAAGGCACTTGCCAGGAGTAGAGCAGAGTTCTTTGGGAATTATGTTATGAGGAGCTGCTGTAAAATCACAGCAGCAAGTGATGGTGCTTCCTGCTTGGTAGAGAGGGAGCTTTCCTCCTGTGCAAGCGGAAGGTGTCAGCAGTTCTGCTCTGCTTTTGCTTTCTGTGACATTCATCCCACAACGGAATGTGTGACCAAGGCACCAGGACAGCAGTGACCCATGGAAACAGGGTGGGCCCAGGCTCTTGAGGTGATCCACTGGCCCAAGCTTGGGTTTGTGTTTCCTGAGGTCAAATCTGCTGATTGTGCTGTGTCCTCAAAGAGGACACCAGGTGAAGACCTCACTGTCCCCCAGAGCCACTACTGAGGTCAGCTGGGCCTGGAGAAAGGATGAGGGAAACAATTTCCAAAGCAGAACAGCACAGCCTGGAGCACGGCCGAGGGAAGGGAGGGAAAGGCCAGCGAGGAGCACGACAGCACCACAGCCCCAGAGTGTCCCATCAGCCAGAAGGGTGCAGCCACAGCCCAGGGACCATGACTGCAGGACCAGGGCTCCCAGGACGCAGCTGAGCCTGTCACAGGCTGTTCTGTATGCACTGACAGTAACAGATGAAGTGCTTGACGATGTCACTGGGGGGGAAGGAAAAGAATGAGGCCCCTCTGAGCTGTGCTCAGCAGTAACTCCTCGTGGCTCACATCACTCTGCTGCGTGGTGCTGCCATTTGCTGTTTCCCCTTGCATTTTATTTATTTCTGTTGACCACACGGGTGGGTCAGGCTGTGCCCAGGCACAAGGACACATGAAAACAGACCATAGGCACACGCTGGCACAGTGCAGGATGCACAGGCTCTGGAGATTGCTAAAGGCAGAAGTTAAATCCCACATCAAAGCACAGAGCTCTCGGAGCAGCACTGTTCAAAGGCGCCAGCTTCCTTCCCGGGAAAGACAGATTGTCACTTTGATTAAGAGATTTTAACAAGAGAGAAAAAAGAAGGAGTGAAAGAATGGAGGAGAGAGAAGAGGGAGTTTTCATTTATACCTTTTTTCCCCTTTGGCTATCCACATAAGGTTTTATTTTGATAAAAAAGGACCCCAATTTAAAATAAGTTTAACGTAACAATGAATTGTTTAAAGGAGAAGAAAATACAAGCTGCTGCTTAAAAAAAAAAATAGAAAAAGCTATTATTGAAATGTCAGAACAAATACCCAGCTTGATCTGCATTAATATGATAAATACTAATATATTCATTTCCCCAGGTGCTTCTGGGCTTGCAGAGGTACATCTGCAGCACGTTGCTTATGATAATCAGGTCACAACTTCAAAGGGAGACACGCGGGGTATTCTGGGGGATGTTGTGCAAGCAGCAGTGAGAGACCTCGTGGATCATCCTGTAGACTTGAGGTGTTCCCATAAAGGGAAGTTTATGGAACTTCTGGAAGTTCTCTGACTGCTGAAGGAAATTGGAAATCTTGTCACGTTCTGTGGTGGCCCACCAGTTGTGGGACGGCTCCGGTGCCTGGCCGTCAGCTTCGAAGTTGATGTTTTCCTGTAGGCAGCTTATCAAGAGAGAAAAACAGATTGAGATGGAGAAAGCAAATGAGCTTCCCACCTTCTATCCCCACAACCTAATTCCCAGCCCCTCTGTGACTGGGGAAGCTGTAGAACACAGCTGTGGATCAACCACCTCAGGCTATGATTCCAGAGCTGCACAGTGAAGTTTTCAAGAACATTTCAGTGGAGTTGGACCCTTGAAGAAGCTTTATATCAATATCTTTACGGTTTTGGAATCCAACAAACTGGGGAGGATGTTTTGGATAGGGACATGTCCTGTCATCTCCTGGGCATTGTCTCTGCCTACCCCACCCTTCTCATCTGCTGGACAAGAAGTTCTGTGGTAATGTGCATCAGGCTTACTGGAATCAGCACCACCTATGCCCCTGAAAGGATCACCTGGAGACCAGACCCCTTTATGGAGGTCTTTTCTACAGCCAAGGACTAGATTTAGAGCACAGTGATGCAACCAGGTACCCACAGAAGCCAATAGTTCAGACTTAGGAGAGCTTATTTAGGAGTGATGTGGTGTGAAAGGTGTTGAAGTGTTGTTTTCAACATTACTCCTGACAGCTGAGTGACAGATTGAGAGTGTGGTTAAATTGGGATGCAAATGAGTTAAACTGGTCTTCTGGTTGGTAGAATAACGACAAAATGTTGGAGAGAAACAAGGGAGGGGCAAGAAGATAGAAACAGAGAGAACCTCAGAGGCAGAGAGTGGAGGAGAGGAGAGGTGTGTTTAGAAAACATATAATATAGCCACCTAATGTGAGCCTATCATAGAATGGTTTGGATGGGACGGACTTTAAAAGATCATCCAGTCCAACCCCCCTTCCTCTAGACCAGGGTGCTCCAAGCCCTGTCAATCTTGGCCTTGGATACTTTCAGGAATGGGGCAGGCACAGCTGCTCTGAGCAGCCTGTCAGCATGGCAAGGTGAGTTCAGGTAATACCATGAAAACATTCAGATAGATTTTGACCACCTTCATCAGGATGACTTGTTAAGCATCATGTCAATTGAGATAGCTCAAACATAATTAATATATTGCTAATCTACTGCCCTTCTGAAGCTGTTATCTTGTGAGACATGGAGCTCTCCTCACAGTGGCCAGGTGAGCCCAAGGCTGCAGCATGGTGCTGTGAGCTGGCCATGTGCCCACCTCAAGGGAGGAGTGATGGCATCCAGGGGAATTTAGCAGGTGCTGCAGCCTGGAGTTCCCAGGTACACGGAAGTGTGCCCAAAGCCCAGACAGGGCTGGTTAGAGATCTGCAGGAGCCGTGCCTGAGAGTGTGTTGGGATAATCTGGGCTCACTTGAGAAGCCCCCATTCTCTGTGTGTGTGTTTCTCCATGGAATGCTCCAGTTTCCAAGGAGCTCTAATGTGCTTTTCCGGTAGATTTTGCTCACAAATGCAGAGTCCGTCTGCTTCTGCCCCTCTTTCCCTCCCTTGCCTGCATTTGAATGTATAATATTGGCTTTTGGGCATGACTGTGCTGTGCCCAATCTACAGACCAGCTCCTCAATTAAAAGATGCATAAGCTTTATTATTTATGCCATTATTTTTCTAATTATTTTCTTTTCCTGGAGATGCCCCACAGGGTCTACAGTTTGCTGGAAAATCCAGCAAGAGCTCCTGGCTTTCGACTTCAGAAGGTTAACTCTCCCAGTGGCCATTTCTGATCCATTCACTGGGAAAATGTGATTACTTCTTATTTACTGACGTTAAGTGTTCCTGCTCGTAGCCAGTGCGGTATTAAAGTGAAACGTTCGGCATTTAACACGATGAATGCGGAGGCATGAGGCTAAATGCACTGCATAAAATCTTTATGGGGCTGTAAACAGACACCCAGAATATTTCCAACTGTTTTGTTGTGATCGGGCTGGGGTCCCCTCTCTGCCAGGCAGCCTGCCCCGGGTGCCTTGGGAATCAGCCAAGATGTGTCAACACAGCCTTGGCTTCCAGAGGGGAAGGGGCCTGGGAGATGGAAAATGAACAGGAATGCTCCCAGCAGGTGCTGCGCTTGCCAGGACTGGCCTTGGCCACTCTTGGTGGCTGCTGCTGTATCAGTGCAGATCTGGGGGGGGGTAAATATGGGCTGTGATTACTTCAGAGCTGCTTCCTTCAGTCTCAGTCTCAGATAAACAGAGCTCAAGAGAAAATCAGTTCAGAGTGAGTTTTGTCAGCTTCAGAAGAGATTAATTCCTGGTGTTGGCAGTCACGGGAGACTGATGGCTCAGATTACGGAGGAAAGCAAGGCCTGTGGGCATTAAAGCAGATACTGTTACTGGAACTTGGGGCCTAAAGATGAGATTTAATCTGCACTGTGGATTTGTACAACAACCCTTCCCCCTTCCAGCTTCTCACTCAGAAGCTCTGGTTTCCTTGAGCACACTCAGCTTCCACTGCTCCATTTGCACTCCCCAGCTGTCTGGTCAACCCCAAAATCTGCTCCTGACCTCCTGTGTGCACTGAACACCAAGGGCAAGGGTAAAGTGAGAGCTGGGCTCTTGCTTGACTTTGTTCTCTGTTGGGGTGTGTGACAGTTCTGGGTTCTTTTTCTCTGCCAAGGTCAGGATTAATACACAGGAGTCGCAGTTTATGTTTGGACTTGGATGTTTATTATTTCTTCTCTATTTACAGACTCACCAGCCATAAGCTCTATCTAGCAAGCTAGAAAACGAAGGTGAAATGGAGCACCTCTCTATCTCTACAAGGCCTTTCCAAGGACAATCTGTCCACTTATGAAACACCACCTAAATTATATTTACTTTAAACCCAATAACTAACTACTTGAAGTCCGCAATGTGGACTCCATCAACCAGTTACAGAAAACCACCCAAACCCACGAAGAAGAAGGAAGAAGAAGGCGAAGAAGAAGGACTCAGACAATGCCCAAAGTCCTCCACCTTGCCCCATACATTACTATATACTAAAATCCCAAATCTAAATTTTTCACCCTGTGAGAGCACACGCTTCTATTCAAACCACACACCCACAACCCCAGTGCCATCACTCAGTTTTGGAAGCCTGTTCCATGGCCTCAAGTCAAATGCAGTGCCAGCCTGAGGGTCAATGCCCCTCAGTACAGAAAGCCTGAAATTTTTAGCCTCCAGGGTTCCAACAGGGGTGTGGTGTTTGGGCCGTGTCCTCACCCAGGGACAGAAGCTGGGGACCTCTCCTGTTCCTGGGGAGGGCAGCTGGGCTCCCAGGGAGCCTGTGCTGGGCTTCCCACAGATCAGCAGCTCCTCTGTGCTGAAACCCCACCAACGCCTCATGGTACAACGGCACGAGGAAAACCAGCGGTGCCACCCAAAGCACTGCTTGCCAACCTTTACTTGGGGTAACCTGTGCCACCCTTGGGCACCTCGGCAAGGTCTAGGTCTGGTTCGTGGTAAGTGAGGAGGCAGAGCTGAGTCACAAGCTCTGGGTAACTTTATTGCTTTAATAAAAGCCTGTGGAAGGTATTTAAATAGCCTCCTGAGAAGCATTGAAAGAGCAAAGCCAAAGGCCGCAATTCCATATTTAATGACACGGAATAAAATTGGTTGTGTTTGTGCTGCAGGGAGCTTCACACAGCACTGACCTTCCAGAGTTCCTTTCTGCCATGTGTGAGGCTCAGTGACAAACCTGAGACTTTCTCCCAGGGGCTGATTTATTTTTGATTGTTCCAAAATTGTGTCCTGAAATTTGGAGTGGCATATCCCTGGGAAGTTAACATTTTGCAAGCTTTACCCTTGGTTAAAAGTCTAATGTGCCTGTTGGGAATGGCCCTGCCTACCTGCACTGGAGTGATTAGGACAGTTTTACACCTTTGCCATCCGCAATTGCTTTGGATGCTTCACATCGGGGTTCCCAGCACAGGAAGGGCATCAACTTGTTGGAGTGACTCCAGAGGAGGCCTCCACGTATTCAGAGGGATGGAGCACCTCTCCTATGTGAAAAAGCTGGGAAAATTGGGATTGTTCAGCCTGGAGAAGGCTATGGGGTGACCTCACTGCAGCTTTCCAGTACCTGAAGGAACTTGAAGAAACTCAGAGAAGGACTTTGTTAGGAGAGCCTGGAGTGACAGGACAAGGGGGAATGGATTAAAACTAAAAGAGAGTAGACTTAGATTAGATATTACCAAAAAATTTCATCCCTCACTACTGTGACAGTAGTGAGGCACTGGAACGGGCTCCCCAGAGAAGCTGTGGATGCCCCATCACTTGAAGCCTTCAAGGCTAGGCTGGATGAAGTTCTGAGCACCCTGATCTAGTGAAAAGTGGCCCTGACCATGGCAGGGGGTTGGAATTGGATGATCTTTAAGGTCCCTTCCAACCCACACCATTCTGCAGTTTTTTGCTACAAAGGTTTGTGTCCCACATCCATCCTGCCTCTCTCTTCCCCACTGCCTCCCCCTCCATTCAGTGTCTCTTGCCTCCAACGTACGGTCAGAGCATATTCTCAGTGATGCTGACACTACTGCTGCTTCTCTGCAGCAGCCACAGTAACTGTGGGACGGGAAATCAGTGGTTTAACTGCACCGTTTGCAGTCAGTCAGTCAGGAACAGGAGTAATTACAGTGGCTCTAATTGGCCGACTGCAGAGCCCCTGCCCGAGCAGACCTAAACACTCCATGCTTAGGGCCAGGGGAGGGAGCACTGCCAGGGGCTCTCCTGCTCTTCTTCCAGCAGGCCAAATGCTGTTCATTTGGGAAGCTAACAAGGATGTCAGGCTGCTGCCCCGAGGGTCTGACCCTTCTGCAAGAGAGATAGATGCTGGTCAGCTGAAGTCCAGGAGGTCTCTCCTGAAACTCTTTCAAGGGATCCTGGCAGGGCAGGCTCTTGGCAGCTCTGGCACTGCCTGCTCCTGCCAGGGTTCCCTGCTTTCCCCTTATCCCGCCAGGCTTGAACATGTTTTTTTTCATTAGCAGTGATGCAGGCAGAGCGGGGCCAATTACTCACTGCTTTATGCTTGCTGGAAAACCCACCCAGGACTGGTAATAGCCATTAAGTGAGGGTGCAGCTTTAACTATGTGCCATTACATTAAGTTTCAAGTTGATATATGGCCAGAGCAAATTGAATTCCTGCTGCTATCCCGTCTGACATTTGTTACATTACAATGCCTGCTCTTTTGTTTTTGAGTCAATAGCTGCTGCTTTCGAGAAATATGGATTATTAGAATTTATAGCCCGTCCAAAGCGTCTTTTCAAACACTCATATCCTTTTATCATTTCGTTTTGTTGTTATTCTGCCCAGCACAGTTTGTATTTCTTCAGGTTTTAGCACCTGGGACTCTTGATACTTGTGCTAAATCAATACCCTTTGTCCTCATTGCTTTAATATACACAACCATTTGTGTGATGCATGAATTGCAGTGGGTTTTCTGCCTGCGATAGTCATTTACTCCTCCTGCTCAGGCATTCCTTCCCCTGTCTGTGTACAGGTCGTGCTTTGCAGTAAATATCACACATCTACATTTAAATTCCTTCATATGACCATTTCTAGGTACCTGGCTGCATGTGGGAAAGTGAATTTGCTGGCTTCTTATCAGGAGAGGAACACACAGTATTCCAGGGCCTCCTGGAAAGTGCTGGTGTGCTGAGTTCATGAAAATCTACCTTCTTCTCTTATAGTGGATTCACACCTTCAAAATCTTCGATTTAATGCAGTTACACCCTTTCATAAAGCAGATGTGAATACTCTCAAGATCAATAAGAGGGTAAAAAAAGGCTTTTGGAGTTTTGTTCAGATGTCCTGAGGTCAGTAGCAGTTAAAGTTGTTACTCATCAGTTGGCAGCTCTAGAGACTTGCGGGAGAGGAATCGCTCTGGTCATTGTCCCACAGCCAGGTGTACTGGAATGGAGAACCCCAGCCTTGGGAACTGGATCTACCCCTGCAGCTCAAAGTGGATTTACAGCAAGACAGCCAGTGCTGTCACTGCATCTGCTCTGCCCTTCTGTGCTGATGGAGACATTCCCAAGGCAGGTCTTCTCACCCTTTTTGTGTGTGCTGGACACTGGAGCAGGCCACTAAGGTACATGCATGGTAGATTTGGGTTTTTGACAGTTAGCCTCAACCAATGGCTGTTGCTACCAGCAGGAGAAGTGGGAAGTGCTCAGACAAGACCAACTCGAGATGCCGTGATCCCCATCCACAAGATGATCTGAGATCTGGAGAGGCAAGGGGTGGTCAGCAAAACCCACTCACCCTTCAACAGCCCCATCTGGCCTGTGTGCAAATCTGACAGAGAATGGAGACTGACTGTGGACTATCGTGCTTTGAATGAAGGCCTCCACCCCAGGAGACATTATGAATTCAAACAGCAACATGGTACAACCAAAATGCAATCAGTACAAGTTTTTTTCCACTTTCAGCAGCCCCACGTTGGGTGCCAATAAATGTATTTGTCCTGTTTTAGGGCAAACTTGGGAGATAACTTCTGAATGGGGTCCCTCCAGAATAGTAAATTCAAGCGACCCCTCCTCCAACTGGTTTGGGAAAAGACCTCCTTGGAGAAAAGTGGAAAAAGCTATCTATTTAACAAAGTGCCCACAAGCACAAAAAATGGATAATATGAAACAATAAAACCTCTCACCGTTCTGAAGAGAGATGGCAAAATT